>VXBH01009656.1:87918-146421 GCA_013400035.1 Rynchops niger
AAAATAAACCAAAAGAAACGTGCTGTTTAATAAAGTGTGGAATATTTTTCCCCTAAATTACTCGATAATGTCCGTTTCTCTGGGTTACTTCCTGACAACAGGTTTGAATGAAGCTTCATGCCATGCTACTGCTCCTCAGCTTTCTCTTAGTCTTTAAGTATGACTACATCTGAAAGAGACCTACAGCCTTGATGATGAGCTGTTCTGTTGGGGTTGGCCACAATAAAAAATTTCCCTTTACGGTTTAAAGAAAGGCTTCAAATGGGAGGGGAGGGACTATTTATCAGGAGCTGTAATGATAGGACAAGGGGTAACGGCTTCAAACTGAAAGAGGGGAGATTTAGACTGGATATCAGTAAGAAATTCTTTACTGTGAGGGTGGTGAGACACTGGCACAGGTTGCCAGAGAAGCTGTGGATGCCCCATCCCTGGAAGTGTTCAAGGCCAGGCTGGATGGGGCTTTGAGCAGCCTGGTCTAGTGGGAGGTGTCCCTGCCCAGGGCAGGGGGTTGGAACTAGATGATCTTTAAGGTCCCTTCCAACCCAAACCATTCTATGCTTCTATGATTCTATGATTCTAATAGCTCATATACTTTACTTGAGGTACCTTCACTCTAAATGCCTTGGCTTTACTATGTAAGAACAAACAACAATCCATACCAGCGTATTACATCAATTAAAAAAAAAAGAATTAATTTCTGTGAACACGCAAAGTTATGCTTGGTTGAACAAACCGTTTGATAGTCTGAGCAGTAATCCCGTGTTGCAGTGTTCTGTTCCGTGGGGTGTAAGTAGCTTTAGTAGGAGCCAGCATGGTGTGTGCTGGGATGCCCTGTCACAGCCACGGCCATGCAATCCTTCCTTCCTATGTTTAGACTGGGGTTGCATCAACCACTCTTTCTGTTTTGTGATCTCTTTTTCCTTGTAGAAAACCAAATTTCCTTCTTTGCCTTTTCATTGTGGTATATTTTGGGACATGTACACTGAAGAGTTAAACAATTTCTGATTAGATTGCTTTGGTGGGTTTGATAAACATTATGTACATATCTGAGAGTTAGGTTAGGCCTTAATAGGTGCTAATAGAGGAGAGTTCTGTGACACAGGCACGGCTGAGAGATTTTCTCTGAATTTTGACAGCCTCAAGAGATGGTGTTAGCAGAAAATAAACGACTGGTAAACAGTAAAAAAAATTAAAAAAGAAGAGGAGAGTGACTGATGACTGCAGTCCAGGGGGTCATTGTTTCAGAAGAGGAACAAGGACTGTGAGGGAGGTGCTTAATGGAAAATCTGTATCTTATGTGCTGTTGCCTAGAGAAAATGAACCATAGCAAAATAAGCAGTTCGGTGTCGACTCTCCTTATTGTAACATAGCCTTCAAGCTGCTACCATAAAACAAATTACTGTGGTGCATCCCGTCATTACTAATGCCTGATATGTTGAGTATTCTGTACCCCTGTTTAGTCACACCAGCACCATCACAACGCAGATTTCAGCATCCCTGTTCCAGAGCTCTGCGAAGGATTTATGACTGATGGAGTCCAGACTTTGTCCAAGGCTTATGGTAGGCAGGATTGTCCGTTACCTGGAAATGAATATTATGTGCCTCTGTTTTCCCTGCCCTGCAGCTTCTTACCAGTGGCGGTGGGAAGTAGGACCAAAATCTCTTTCAGAGGGAGAGGACTCTGAAGTTTCTTTGGACGTTTGTCCCCTTTGCTCTGCACATTTTGTAGTTCCTGGTTCTACCAAGGAATAGTTCCAGCTCTTACACTTCCTTACCCAGTTATACTTTATGTAACTGCAAATGCAATCTAGCACCTAGTAGCTGATGTATTTCATTGTGGAGAAAGAAAAGACTAGAAAGCATGAAGCATAAGGGTATTGTCTAACTGGTTTCTATGTTTAGTGATCATATAGGAAATATCTGAAACTAGATATTTTTGGCATACATCATTCATGAACTTGTCAGTATGATGCTACAGTTCTTATGCAACATTGTCGTTATTAAATGTAATAAACAGCCATTCATGGAATGTTAAGTTCATGTTTTGATAAAAATAAATTAATACAGTAGCTGGAAGGAGATCACGTTTGCTAATGCTTCCCTCAGCTGTTCCTTACTGCACATCTGCCTCTGGTGCATTGTTAGCTGGCACGTTGATGCTAATGGACTCAGAATTTTTATGCTCTAACACTGTAGTATTGTGTTAGTATGCAGACTTCCTGAACAAACAGGGGCTTTCTGAGGCACGTCAAACTGAAATAAAAAAAATAATGGTATTTTATTTGAAGCCCTAACCAGGAATTTTGGTCTGCGTGCTTTAAAATAATAACAACAACAACAACAACAACTACTACTACTACTACTACTACTACAATAATAATAATATAACAACAACTACTACTACTACTACTACTACAATAATAATAATATAATAATAATATAAAAGAACACTATTTTAAAACAAAAATAAGATTCCAAATTAAATGCCTGTGTGAATTACCATTTGAAAGATAGTATGTGTCAACACCTTATCATGTATCTGAAATACTACGGTATGCACATGCTCATTTAATAAAGGATAACTAGCTCGAGAATAATAGCTCAAGGATTTCACATTGAAAAAATCGCATTAAAAAAATAAATACCACCAGGGAGTGAATTCTTGTATGCCGGTTGCTACTGAGAAGCTACGCATTACCCTCTCTGTCTCAATGCTAGGAAAAATACTCCTATTTCATTTCTTTGCAGTGTAGCACAATTACTCCTGCTGGCATTTACCGCTGAATGCCACCACTGGGGAGCAAACCTATGGAACAGCTGCTGCACTGTGAGGAAAATATCACTCCAGCATAACTGCTTGATTGCGTTTTGCTTAAGCTAAACTCTGGTTAACTGAATACTTACTGCCTTAGCACTGCTGCTCACCATCGTTTGCTCTCAGATTTAGACAAAAAAGTCCTGCATTTTTTTCCCCTAGTATCTTTGAATCCCTCTAAAACTAGTGGAAAAACAGAATGGTACTCAGTGGTTTCTAGCTCTGCATATTCGTATAACACTGAATACAGTTTTCCATCTAGGCACAGAAATTAATCACATCTGTAGTGATTTATATGATTTTCTCTTTCAATAAAAATTCTCTTCTGGGACCGCACCAAGGGAAAAACACAGTAGAAGAGAATACATTTGGAATTAATTAGAACAGGTGAAGAAAAAGTACTTGATTTCATTGTAGAGCGAGTTCTGTGATCCTGAAGTTGTATAAATGATAATTTGAAAATCTGGCAGCCTCCTTATTCCTTCCTCTGTTGAGTATGAGGTGCTTAGTTTGCTTTGGGATTATAGCAGATAAGGAAGGCTTCTTTCTGAAAACAGAACAGATACTTCTTGGATGTTAAGATACATAAAAAATTATTATTTGAACCACCTGAGACCGCACTTAGAGATCTATTTTTGTAAAAAAACCCCCAACATTCTTTTTATTATACCAAACAGAACCTCACATTAATTGAAGTTTTGAAATATCCTGCTCGTAATTGCTTTGCAAGCATTTTGGGTATTGCTGGTAAGTTTTGATATTATGTTTATAATCATCATATACTAAATTAATCTATCATGGACAGTTCAAACTTAAATTTCTAATTTTCATTGTAATAAGAAAGACTCGGGAAATATTGAAATAATGGAATATTGAAATACTGAAAAAAAAAAACAGTTATAAAGAAGAGTGTATGCTATTTTTTATTTTATTTTGTAATATAAATCTTTTTGGGGTTAGGATGTTTGTACTTGTAGACCACATTCTTGGTATAATAGAAACCATTGATTTAATTTATTTTTAAAAATAGGTTATACACCATTTCAGCTTTCATATATCTTTTCCCAGACGTTATAGCTGCCATAGAATCATTGAATCATAGAATCGCTGAGGTTGGAAGGGACCTTTAAGATCATCAAGTCCAACCATTAACCTACCCTGACAAAAGCCACTTCTAAACCATGTCCCTAAGTACCCCATCTACCCTTTTTTTAAACACCTCCAGGGATGCTGAATCCACCACCTCCCTGGGCAGCCTATTCCAATGGTTAATAACCCTTTCAGTGAAAAAATGTTTCCTAATATCTCCCCTGACATAACTGGAACCCATTTCCTCTCGTCCTATCACCTGTCACCAAGGAGAAGAGGTCAGCCCCCATCTCTCTACAGCCTCCTTTCAGGTAGTTGTAGAGGGTGAGAAGGTCTCCCCTCAGCCTCCTCTTCTCCAGGCTGAACAACCCCAGCTCCCTCAGTTGTTCCTCATGAGGTTTGTCCTCCAGACCCCTCACCAGCTTTGTAGCCCTCCTCTGGACACGCTCCAACACCTCAATGTCCTTCTTGTAGTGAGGGCCCAAAACTGAACATCTATCCATATCTAACCAAAGATGTTATCGTTAATTCATACACTGAAAACTGCTTTTAGTGACTTTAGATGGTGACTGTTACCTGTTCTGAAGGAGAAAAAATCCTGAATTGCAGCAAACATTTTAAAAACCGTATTATGGGAGGTAGGAGTGAGGGGGCATCTGGGAGAGCATGGGTATTGACCTGAGCCACAAAGAGACAAGTAGCTGCATTTTACACCATCGTGGAGCTGATGGCAATCTTCTCACTGTAATCTAGCTGGCAAGTGACAAATACATGAATTATTTTGACCAACCTAGTAGGAAAGGCCCTGCAGACTGAAATGCTACATGGCCATCCAAGATCCATAAAAAGTCAAACAACTTTGCATCACTTTGGCAAATGAAGTTAATGTATGTTTTTATTGGAATCAGGATAGGAGAGGGAAATGAAGAATTATAGCTAATCTTTTACAGGATTTCTCCTTTTCAAGAAATGTCACTTCCTCCTTTCTACAGCTTAACTTAAACTTCCTTCCCTTCACAACCCGATCTCTTCCAAGCGTTACGGCAGTGACAGCGGAGGTACTAGTGACAAATGATGCATTTAATAGAGTGGTGGTGTCTTTTGAGATTGAAACACTTCACTAACATCCTGCCATGTGGTCATATAAGACGAAAAAAAAAACTAAGCAGAAGGATATTTTTTACATTTGTGTTGTAAAATACATTTTATTATCATTTTTATTGCATTTAAATCTTAAAGTATTTATTAAACAGCTGTGAATGAGCTAAGTTTTCAGCTTTATCTAGAGCCGTAAAAACAATTACAAACTTTGCTTTTGTGATCTAATGAAGGTTTTTGTTATTGTGTATTTCCTAGTGCTACTTAATTATATGAGTGCAGAATTAATATCACCCATACTGGTCTTTTAATTGGGTGGAATATAAGCATCTGTGTTCCTGACAGTGTTTCTCTCTAGCAATTACATTAAAAGTTGATTTGATGACAGCAATAGAATGATTATATTAAATACAAGTTGAAATGATTGTGTCTACTTTTATTATACAAAACAATTTACACAGTCTGTCCTACCCAGAATGCGGAGTTACTGCTATATGATAAAAGAGATTGTTATATTAAGTCACTAAAAGAATCATGCAGACAAGAGTCATTAACTGTGTACATTTAGCTAATGAAAATGGAAAGGAAAACTCTCCTAACTGATTAATAATCGCTTGGGTTGAGAGCTCATAACTGGTGATGTGACAGATAAGAAGATCACCAATTAAACATTTGAATGTGGTGGAAACATTATGAAGATGTGTCTGACACACTGACAAAATAACACAAAATTCACTGAGTGATACGTCCTTGTATTTTGGATAATTTTGTCACTTCCAAGACACTTCTGTGGAATTATTCGTCTGTCAGCAGTTCAAAAAATACAGTAAAGGACTTTTAAAACAAGATATGGATGGCTGGCAGGTGCATTGTGTAATGAGAGTGTAGCTTCCAAGGTTTTTTATTCAGTGACTAGAGTAATTTCATAATCTTGTAATTGGTATTCAGAAAGGAGCGTGGTTTGCCTTTCTCTGTTCAGTGACAGCATGTGGAATCTTAGTCTCTCATTATCTTTTGGCTTAGTGTTAAACTTTACTTTTTCTGTGTAGAAGCGTATGGCTTCTGCACAGCTACTTATAGAGGGGGTTATACAGTAACTTAACGTTTATACAACAGTACCATAGTCAGGACTGTGACTATACCATGTAAAGAAATTCTGCCAAAGATGTACAGTATAAAAGTTTCAAAACATAGGATTTTGAGGGTGCACTGCTGCATAACCACTCAGGTACCTCAATGACTCGTGTGAAGGTAACAGATTCTTTAGGCTGAGATTGTTAGTGTTTTGAAGGTCAAAGTCAGATTTCATTACTTAAGACACATGGTTTATCAAGACTGCAAGGTGCAATGTGTGTCTCTTTTCTCACGTTGGCACATACTTCATTGCGTGGATGGGAAAATCCAAGCTTGCTGCTCCTATTAACAGGCTTCATAGCTGCATGTAAGACAGGGTGAAAGAAGTAGGTGGGGGCATGTGTTCTGTGAGGATAATTGAGGCTGGTTATTCCCCCCACCTCTATTAGTTTCATGTATTACCAAATATAACCGAGGCCGGTTTTGATCTTATTAGAAATTCTGTAAATTCATGTCTCAGATTAATACGCCTGAAACATCTGAAATTTCACATCTTTTGAAACTTCACACGCTAAAAATGGCAGTGTCAACCTAATACTAAGAGATATTTACAAAAAAAAATGTTAGTAAGTACTTTTAAAAACTCTTGCTGCTGATGGAAAATCAGGTGTTTATTGAATTTAATATGCAGTCTAGACAAAAGAATGATCTTAAATCATCCTTGAAAGGAATGCAGTTATTTTCCTGAACTCATTAAGCAAAGACAGTAATGACAACCATTTTGATGCAAAACATACATAAACTGTCCTGTTAGTAAAGGTGAAAGAGAGTTTCAACGGAATGTTAGTAATTTCATAAAAATTTTGTTGTACAAAGTGAGCTGCACTGTGCAAAGAATGGAACAAGAATGGAACAGCAGTTTATTTAGAATGGATGAGTCCCATTGCACATAAACTGCTGGTTTTCTATATACTTTTAACTGGTGTTAATTTTCGGTATACCAGTTTAAAATAATGGAAATTAATATTAATCTTTGCGGTTACGGTATATTTGCACAAAGATTTTTCATTATTCGTAATAATTGACAAACCCACATAAACTCAAAATGTTGAAAAATCAGGCAATAACTTCAGGATTCTTTGTTTTCCTTTTTTTTTTTTTTCCCTTTTAGAATTGGGTAGAAAAGGCAGAGAAACAGGAACTACTGTCAGACACCCTTGACCTTTCAGAGCTATTTCATCCAGACACATTTCTCAATGCCTTACGCCAGGAGACTGCAAGGTGAGGGGAAAAAAAAAATCTACCTGTTCATGTGTGCGTATGTTTCATTGTTCCCTCTGGATGAAGTTGGTTACTTTGTTTTCTGGCCACAGACCCAACAAATTATGTCAACTGCTGTCATTAGTCATCTCACTTTTATTACTTGCACTGCAGTAAAGTAACTACAAACTAATTGTTTAAATGTTGATTTTTTTTTTTTTTTGTTTTAAGTGAAATTAAAAAATGCATTTTTCTTCAGAGACTTAGTACGATATGGTACACATGGAAAATAAATCAGTTTGGGGTTTGTTTTTAATTTCCTGCTGTTATTTGTCTCTAAGATTTACTGTATATCTATTTCCCTTGCAGAGTAATGAACTGTTCAGTGGACAGCCTTAAATTTACAGCGTCGTGGAAAGGGCGAATACAGGAAGGCAAACTCCAAGTTAAGGTATATTATTAGGATGTTTCACTAGAATTTTACTAGGATGTTTTAGTAACATAATCCAAGTCATCTGTCCATAAACTTTCTGGAAAACTGAACTATAAATACATTGGTGTACCTGACATACAAAGGCTGGTTGATGGTATACAGCTACAAAAATTCTGCAGTAATGGGAGCAAGAACCCCTCCCTAGTCACAGTGCTTATTAAAAATTTAAAATTATTCTTGCTCTATTCTCTTCATCCACCCATACAAGTTGAAGGTGCTATTCCATTAGTTAATACCTAAACGTTGTCCAGACAGTATTTAAAAGACTTGTGGCATGTAGCAAGAGGAAACTTAAAACTATAAATCTAAGGCTATGTGTTAGCATTTGTTGAATCACCGAAAGGAGACATCTAAGGAAGTAAACAAACCAAACTAAACTATAATATGACTAGCTTTTGATATGATAAAGAGCCAACAGTTTTTGAATGGACACTTAGGGCTACAGACAGCAGCCCTAACAGGAGCTTAGACAGCAAACTAGAGACGAATCCTCAAATGGTTTAGTTTAGCTTCTTAACATTTCGGGTGTCACTGCCACGTTGGCTGAATTCAGATCTTTCTACACCTGTTTTATACTTAATTTTGTAGGGAATTCACAAAATAAGTTCAGTGTGCTACATCTTCCAACAGGTATGTTGGTGCCAGGGTAATGGTGCACAGCCCAAAGTGCTGTGCTCAGCCCGGAGCACAGCTCCTACAGCTGCGTTCTTACAGGAACACGGACGATGCAGGGCACTCGCCACGCGACTACGTACTGAGGTGCAGCTGAAGCAGAGAGATTGCTAGGCTAGGAGAGGAGAAAGCAAGTGGAAGGGCACCTTCTATAGTCCGATAATGCAGGCAGACGCAAGGCTGTGGGAGACAGTAGGGTTCTGGGTCGGCTGCTGACACTATCTAAAATTATTAATTCAGAATGTGTGAGAATTCATATTCCTAAATTATTAACAGATTGTCAGGCCAGAAAAGATAACTGTAATTATCCAATCTGACCTTTATTCAATACAGTCTTTAGAACTTTGTTGAATTAATTCCCATTGGGGAATATAATTTAGAAAATTACTCAATTTTAATATATAAATAAGAGTAATGATTGCCTACCTCATTTAATGAGAAGTAGATGGGAGTCTAGAACCTGGAGATAAATAAACCAAGGGACTTTCAGGGCAATTTGTCTCCCTGGGATAAACCTGGGATATGATAAACCTGGGAGCCTACAGATTACATGTTCTGAGGTTGCAAATTCAGCCCAGACTTCTAAGTCCGTAGCAATGAGTGAAAACTGAGTATCACATCTCAGACCACTCATTCTAGTAGCGTAGCTATCAGCTACAGATCCTAGAAGCTTTGACTTCTTCAAAACCATCCTACCGTCTTTGAAAAATACCAGAAGTCAATGTCAAATACCCGAGCTCCATGTATGAATAATATTATCTAAGTATTTTCAGATGCTAAAAAATATTACAATATGTTACAGTTGCTAGGATGAAATAGCTGCTTGGAAACTAAAGATTAAAGGCTAACTAGAGGGAAAAGTTTTATACAAACACTCCAGTTAGGTGTACTGAAGCTTGTAATTCTTTGTTATATGCAAATTTATGTGGTAGATTTTTGGTAATATTACTTAGGATGCACTCTTTGCAGTCACTGTTATATGTAGGCAAAAAGGTTAACACATGTTCGCTACTGCTTTACAAGAATGAGTCTTATGTTCCCAGGGCACTCAAAAATGAAAAGATAATTTTGTTGAAGAGCAAATTCTCTGCCACAGAAATAGTAGAAGCAGTTAGGTGACTGGTTATTTTTAGCAAAAGGTAAGAATCCTGTCAAGTTTACTTACTCGATTTGAATATTATCCTTTCCTCAATAAGAGCAATATTCAGTGAATCTGTACCAGGAAGTATTCACCAGTATCTTCACTGCTTCTTTGAATCTTTGATGTACAGAAAGACTTTGGAACTCTTTGCCATGCTGAATATTTAGATTGCTTTCTATGAGTCTTTCCTTGTGTTCATGGAAAACTGGGGAGCAACTGTCAACGTTACTAAAGCTAAATACCATGTGGACTGTAACTAAGGCATAAAAATGTCAGTGATTCAGAAAAATCATCCTCTAAAATATGTCTTGTTTGATAAGGATCCTCTGGATTGCACGTTAAGCTTGGTTCACGTGAGCAATTTGAATTTTAATACTGGTAAAGTTAATGTTGTATCTGCAGTTTCAAGAATTCAGGCCAACCTTACAGAATGGGGAGCTCTGTTTTCGAAAGTTGGGACTCCAGAAAAAATCCATCATCAGCATAGGTAAATCATTAAACACATGCGGTGGTAAGGTAGCTGGGACCCTATTTTATCCCACCTGCCTTTAGATGTCTAAATTGGAAATTGGAGCTTACCAGCCTTATTTTATCAATGAAGACAGACATGCATCAATTCAGATCTTAAATGAGCTAAGTAAATTTCAGGAGACACCTGTTTTTCTCCACTCACAGGAGAAAACCTACAATTGTTATGGTCCTACCATAGTAATTTTGGTCAATTGCCTGAATTTAAAAGGTTTTTTTAAAAAACCTGTCACGTTTTGGAAGTTTAAATCAACAGATATCATGGAGACATGGGGTTCAGGAAATAATTATTTAAAGATTTTCCAGACTTCATACAAAAAATATGTTAAGTTTATACAATGCTGTTATTAAGAACACAATTTATCTACTTTATTAAACTTGATTATCATCGTTGTATAAAAGCACCAGTGGTGATAAGATCTCTTTTATAGATAGTGTAATACACAAATGGAAAATCTTACGTAGGAGTGAAATAGAATAAAACATGTCATAATCACAACAGAATGTTGTGAAAGCAAGGTGGAAAGTGATAGCAAAAAAATAGCACATCTGCTTTTGCTGGCTTAGAGTACACGTGATCTAGTTAAATACATACGATCCTCAGTGAACTGGGCCTCTATAAGTTTGACATTGTGTATCTCACTTCCTCCTTGGGTATCCTTCTGTCTGCAGATAAGGCTACTAAGAAATTTTTAACACTTAAAAATTCAATTCATAAGCAAAATGAGATCTGTTTCCATTTCGGTTGTGCACAGGATAAGATAACTGAAATTAAAATAAAATATTTTTTGGCATCCTATCGTGTATGCATCTACGAATGTATATAGTTAATAGTACACGTGCATAGTCATATTTTTGTGTCTGCACAAATACCTTTTTTTTGTTCTCTTTATAAATTTTCAGGATGGTTTTTTGTGTTTTAGTTTAGAACCTGTCTGAACATATAACCCTGCGTCAATAAGATAAACTCAGATCTACCCAGTCCTGCTGTTTTCCTCTGCCTTGGTGACTGCCAGAGTTTCAGATTATATTATTGAAATGTCATGAACCTGTGTTCATTTGTCTTTGCTAAGCCACTCTCTTCGTATGTAAGATAGATCTTCAAACAATGAGCAATGCTGTGATAAAATAATTGGTAGAATTGGTAAATATGATTTCTTTTACTCAGAAAATTTGATTTTTTGATAATGCATGTTCCTTCTTCACACGGTTCAGACTGCAGGTTTAGAACTGGATCTCTCACATCCCCTACAAGAACCAGATCACGGTGTAGACTATTCTGGGGTTTATCAGTCTCAATCTGTGCTAATAGTGCTGTTTTACTTTGTGTGACTGTTTCCACCGAGACTTGATTCTGTACTCAGATGTTTAGGGGACTCTGTCTTGGGATATGGGATAGTTGTGCTCAAGTCCCTGAATCAATGGATATTTAATTATTCTAATAGAATATCTTTTTTGAAGGATTGGAACAATTAGGAATGCAGATGAACATTGAATTTAAACCAAAGATTCACAAATACTTTCTATAACTTTCTTAGTCACACTGTCAGTTAATGAATGTTTTGAAGAAATACTCATTGAGATTTTTCTTCTTGCCTTTATTTTTATTTTAATTTTTTGATGGCTTAGAGTTTGTTCTGATAAGGAAAAGATGGAAATCTCACTATGGCCTGTATGATGAAAATACTTCTCCAGTGTTCCTGTACTTCTAAAAAATGGCATCGTGCTTCAGCAATTGTAGACATTTGGAATGATCTTTGCGTGCCAAAAATTTCAAATAATATACCCTATGATTGTCTGAAAGTCAGAAGTATGAACTGTTGGTGAAACTACAAAGTAGGCAGAGGAATACTCAATCAGGCCAAGAATACACGTGAATCTGTGTGGATTATCAAATCTGATGTTAAATTATCAGTGTTAATTCAGGTGACTGTTTAGATGTATGTTGTGGAGTAGATCTCACCTAGTAGGATGTGATGAATATTTGATTTGGAATCAATCTGTAGAAAATTACACCTCCTTTAATATCACTTGGGATTGCTTTAACAAAAGGTACTGAAAATGTATGGCTATTGCAATATAATCACATATTGATATGCAAATACGTCTCTGCTGTTTGCTTTGTGCGTTGATTGTGCTGTTGTACAAAGGCAGGCAGTCATTCTGTTTGGCATTCCATTTTCTGGTATTATAGAAAAGAATAAAAGAAAAGACGAAACATGGTAAGAGGCTTTTTGGGTAGTAATCTCTATAAGTTTACATAGAGCTTAATATAAATAGTGAAAAACAAAAATTTATTTCAGTATTACAATAGTCAAATACATAATACCAAAATTAATATCATAACTATGCTCTTAGCAATTGACAGAAACACTATTATAAGGTATCCTGAGATGTCTTTTTTAACAGTATACCTCCATCCTGAAATATCAAGAAATTAACGATGGAGACCTGTGGAGGTAATGCAGTGAAAATAATGACTTCCTGAATTCTGCTGTAGTTTGTATCACTTCATGGGAAATTATGGCATTAAATAGTGTGGAAAAATTAATTGCAGAGAATTTGAAATTTTGGAAAAAGAGATGCTTTGGACCATGGTATCAGCATAATTTCTCCAAATGTGTTTTAAAGAACCATAATCTGTAATGTGTAACAGTAGCTTTTTTGAAACTAAACTAGTACCAATAGTTGCAAAATGCCAAATACTTCGTAAGAATTAAAATTTTAAAAATTATGGTCAACTCCAGACATTACTCTGACCTGAGTTGCAAAAATACTATGCATGCTGATTACAGATACTGTGAAATCCATGTCCTTCATAGTGGTTATAATTTCTGTGCATCATTTATCATAGAAATGAGAACATGGCTATGGGTATACTCAGCCAGACAGTATCAGAAAGTACATTGTTCCAGTGGTGGTTTCTTGTTTTTTTTTTTTTTNTCAAAAATTTGGTCTTCACCTTCAAAGGAGTTCCTGTGATTGCTTCAAGTTTTCCAGGAGATCAAATGATTTTATTTTACATAACTACAATGTCAAAGGAACTGCCAATATCAAAAGAAGAAATGTGAGTGCAGTAGAAAAAGAGTTTTCAATAGATGACCCACTTCTACAGAAACTTCTTTTAGAGATGTTCAGGATGGCCAGACCTTTGAACACCCTAACAATAAATTTTAAAACCTCTTTATCAGACCAGTCTCCCCTCAGTAACTTTGCTGAAGCCACATATTTATCAGACTAAGTTCCATAACCAAATTCCCTGCAGAATGCAGCAAGGGCAAAAAGGACATATGAGATGAATCTTTCTAGTATTTGTGTGATAGGGATAAATAAGAGCTTTGAAAGCATTCAATCAGAAGTGTAGTGAGATAGAGTGTAATCTAGGACCTGTGTGTATAATGAAGAGAGGCCTTAAGTATAAATGTTAACAGAGAGCAGTAGGAAGGAGTCTGTGGGAAAGCCTTAGTATAATCATTAGTCAGACTTCGTTCCTTTTGTGCCTTTTACGATATTTTTCTTCATATTCTTTCTGCTTGCAAGACAGAAGAACTGGCACTGGCGTGTTTATAGGCTATCATTAAACCCAGATTTCTCTTTTACTGGATAAAGCCATTTTTCTCCAAAATCTCTGTGTGGAGAGACTCTGAGTTTGAAAAGAAATGGTACTAAATATCAAATGTTAACACTGCACCTTAAAAGCAACAGCCCTGAAAATCTTATGGAAGATTCAAAGGAAAGATCACAAGAAACTTGGCAGGAGAAAGGAGAGGAGTGTCACACTTTCATAACAAAGAAAAAACCTTAAGATTCAACAGGGGGTTGAAGGAGAAAAAAAAGTTTTTGCAGTTCCAAATGGAAAGTCTGAAAAAATTGATTCATTTCACTGAGACCAGAATAGATATCATTGTCGATAATTAATGCAGGACTTCAATGAAGAAAGAAATAGAATGCTTAGTTCAGAGGCTGAAAGTACTTACTAATTAAAAGAAAGCGCTTAAAACATGCTACATAAAACGCATTGCATAGTTACTTATAGAAGCATATGAGATTCTTATTTAGTGTTTCCAAACAATAGTTCCTCTAAGAAATCTTGAGTTATGTTAAATAAAATTTTCTCTTGGATTATTTCACTATATTTTATTACCTCTGCAGACGCTGTGTAATCGGGCATTCCATTCTTTGAAAACTGTGCTCAGCTTTCCAAGCAGGAAGTCATGCTTATTTCAGTGATTGTTCTTCTCTTCTTCTCGACACTCTAATGATTGTGTACTTGGCCGTTGCTATGATATTTCCATTAATCTAATGCCAGGCAACTGCAGTTTCGTAAATGATGACATTCACAGGTATTTTTCTCTAGCGTTTCAAAGAACATGAATCCAAAGCAGAGGAAGTTCACGGTGAAGCGTGGTCCAGATCTTGCTTTTAAATCATGTTTCCTATTCTCACACAGAACGCTACAATAATTAGTTTCCTGTTATTTAAAAATTTGGTCACAGTAAAAAGGATCATCATTTATTAAAGCACAGTGTAATCATTACTGACATTTCAAGTCTGTAATATATGTTTGAATATTTTATATTTCCACGGCAGATCAGTGGCTTACAACTGGAAGGTTGCAGTTTTGATGGAAATCGACTTTCAGAAAATCTGCATGATTCTCCCAGTGTGTCATGTGTTCTCCCTTGTTACATGGCCTGGATTCCACAGGTACTAAATTATTAAAAGCCCTAAACTTTCAAGACCCATAATTTGCTTTTTTCTGTGTAGTAGCTTTTCAGTAGGATGTTGCTGACCTGTTTTCCCCCTCATTTCAAGATGAAAATCCCTGTCTTTAATAGGAAAAGCAGTTACTTCTTTTATATAAAACAAGAACACGTATAATTTTGTCAATACTTTTTAGCTTGTATTGTTTAGATTAAGACAAGGGCTTTATTTCAGTTATACCTTTTTTTCCTTGTATTCCTTTAAAAAACAACATATTTTTTAAAATGTATTTAGTAACTGTATACATGAGTTTCATAGTTCATTCCTAGCATATCTTCTCTTTGTGTTTTAAATGTTAAATTAAAATATAACAGCGATAAAAAGATAAAGAACATGATGTGGTCTGTAAGCAAAGAAAGCCTTTCCCCTACTTACACTAATTTAAAAAAATGACAATGCTTGCAGAAATAAGATGAAAGTGAAGTAATCCAAACAGTAAAAATTGTTACTGCTTTTGCTCTCCAATTATAATAGCAATCTCTGATAAATAAAGCAAAAAGTTACATAGAACTTATGCAAGGATGTGTAAGAGTTAGAAATTCATATACTTACAGTCTTATAACTAAAAGAATTGTAGAATTCATCTCATCTAAATTTAGCTGTCTAAAAGTTGATGGCCTCATATGACTTAGCTCCTTCCTTGGTCTCAGTAAAAGACAGGCATCTCAGGAAGTCCATCCCATCATAAGGTAACTGGGATAAATCTCTGTCCACCTCTTTGTCAAAATAAATCAATTAGCAGTATATAAAAAAATGGAATATAATGTCACCTTTTAGTCTGTGCTGTAGACATTAACTCATCAAGCAAATGAATTTATTAACTAGAGAGTTCTGCAGAGTTCTCTCTTGAGAAGGCTAGGTTTGGTTAGAACAGTATTAAAGAAAAAAGTACATTGGACCCAGGTAGTTGAAATTTCAGTTAGAATTGAGTTTATAATTATAAAAAATGGCAGTGGTGAAATTTGTGGTATATTGCAATAGATGTTGTGCAAGGAGCTCCATTGCTAACACGCTACTGCATCCCAACTTTTTTTTTTTTTCTCATTGTTATTTCCAGCACTGGAAGTATAGCATTTTATTATAGTACAGCATTAGAAGCATAATGCTCAAGATTTAGACTTTGAACACACAAGTAAATGTCCACAAGTAAAGGGCCACCAACTGCCCTACTGCTCCTAGCTTTGAAGGGAAAGAAAAGAATGAAAATTTAAAAAAAAAAAAAAAAAGGGGCAAACAAAAACCAGACAACAAAACACCATAAAACCTATTACAAAGTTGACCAGGGAAAGATTTTTTCAGTTCTTTAATAATTTACTAGGTTTGTTTTGTTCAGAAAAATAAACAGATTTCTAATTTACTTGAAATGCACTTGAAAGGTGCATGGGATAAATCCAGAATTGCCAGACATCCTAATGTGTAGACTCAGTGGTGGTAATATACATAGGTTTACATGGTAACACCAAATCTTTATCTTATGCACACTCTCTTTGTTCTGAAAAACAATCATCTTGTGTTAGAGAGAAAACAAATTTTTAAGTCTTTTTCTGAATAACAGTCTAGTTTCTTTAAGCTTCAAAGTAAGATCCAGAAGTTCTATGTGACATCAGCAGAGAGCTTTATCTATGAAACAGAGAAGTGAGATAGTTCAATAATCAGTGAATTAAACTTCTTCCAATGTACTTCATAACTGAAATGGATAGCAACTGAAGTCTTTGTGTTGGAAAAAAATATAATTCTTTTAAAGCACAGGCCAAAACTTGTTAACTGCCTGGATTTTAAATATGAAGTATCTCTGAGGAGAACATTTCAGAATTGCTCTGCCCTTAAGTTGTTTTGCTATGGGCTTCACTGTAAAAATTGACCACAATCAAACACTGTGCTCAGAAACCAAGGCAGAATTGGGACATTATGCACTTCCCCTTGTCTCATTACCCTCTCCTTAGGAGAAGAGTGCATGAAGTAGAACATACTATCTTAGGATTCTTAGGTTTTGAATTTGTTTTCTTTTACCCATAAATATCTTTTACGAAATCTAGCAAGCAAAAGTCTGTTTATTTATAATGCAGTGCTTTGAGGTAATTTTCATCCAAAATAAAATAAAGTGAACGCTCTGGGGAAAAAAAAAAAAAAGTAGCCTACGGGATTTCTCTCAGAGAACGCCCTCAAAATGCTGCAATGCTCAAAATGGAGTATTCTGAGCTACTAACATGATCCTATTCTCATTAAACTGTGAAGGTCCTTTCCAGTTTTAATTCACTGTTAGATCCCAAGCTGTGAAGGGTGTCGCGAGGGGGAATGGAACTGTGTGCGAGGCACTCTAGGTAAAGAGAATTTTTGGACTGTGTGTAAGCCAAGGACACGAGGATTTGTGGTTCAAAAAGACTTTCACAGAATGGTTTTAACCCTCAAATAATGTGATTCCTTAAAACATCAGTGGGAGTGAGAAAGGTGCAAGAATGACTGTTTTGACCCAAAAAGTGTAAAAAGTGGTCCCTGAAGGCAAACTTGCCAACTTTTAGCCTCCCAGCTCTGGCAAAACTTAAATTCTCTGATGAACATTTTACTCTCAGACTGGCCAGCATTTTGTCTTTCTCAGTAGTGTTAACCAAGGGATAAATGCTGTAAGAATAACCCTTCTGAGAATAGATGAGTTCTTTTGACAAGCTTCTGATTATTAAGTTATTCTATACAACTCTTAGGGTGCACAGACCTTCTGTAAGGATTTAAACACTGATGTTCAAAAGACACGAGAAGCTGATTTTCAAAAGGAACAACAAAATTATTCAGAGGTGGCTTACACTTGACATGCAAGGCAAAGTGCTTGAAACAGTTATTGTTTCCATGTTTCCTTTTTCCTGTTTTTAGTTATTATCTAATATTGGAGCTTCACTAACTCATATTTGATGTGATTTGCATTAAAAAGACCCTCATTTCTGTTTCAAATTCCTTTCTGACAAGTGTGCTGTTTTGTTAGTTGATTCTTGAAAATCTTGTGACCTTTTCCTGTTGACAGGAAGGGAGATTTTGAGTGTGGGGGAAAAAATGCTTAATATATATCAATTGAATCAAACTGAATTATTTACAGTAAATAAATAACATCATAGTTTGAAACCCAAATTACATGCTGTAGGAGTCTAGACTGAGTCTTTGAGCTGAGTTCTGTAGTCATGCATAGGGACAATCACAGAATCATAGAATAGTTAGGGTTGGAAGGGACCTTTAAAGCTCATCTGGTCCAACCCCCCTGCAGGGAGCAGCGACTTCTTCAATTAGATCAGGTTGCTTAGAGCCCATCCAACCTGACCTTGGATGTTTGCAGGGATGGGGCATCGACCACCTCTCTGGGAAACCTGTTCCGGTGTCTCACCACCCTCACTGTAAACAATTTCTTCCTTCAATCTAGTCTAAATCTCCCCTCTTTTAGTTTAAAGCCATTACCCCTTGTCCTATCTCAGCAGGCCCTGCTAAAATGTTTGTTCCCATCTTTCTTAGAAGCCCCCTTTAAGTACTGAATGAATGCTGTCAGGGCTCCCTGGAGCCTTCTCTTCTCCAGGCTGAACAACCCCAACTCTCTCAGCTTGCCCTCATAGGAGAGGTGCTCCAGACCTCTGATCATCTTCATGGCCCTCGTCTGGACCTGCTTCAACAGGTCCATGTCTTTCTTGTGCTCTTGTGTGAGGACTCCAAAGCTGGATGCAGTACTCCAGGTGGGGTCTCACCAGAGCAGAGCAGAGGGGCAGAATCACCTCCCTCAACCTGCTGGCCACGCTTCTTTTGATGCGCGCAGGATGCGGTTGGCTTTCTGGGCTGCGAGTGCACATTGCTGGCTCATGTGCAAATGCCCTGTGCAAAGCCCTAGGAGGAAACTACATCCAAGGTGCACAGGATTCATAGTACAGAAAGCTGAGAGGAGTTGCTACAGTTCTCAGAGTAGAGCATTGCTTGCTCATCAGGATACAGGCTGAGAGGTAAAGCCATGGCTCCAACCAAGGTCCTTCCCTAAGTAGTGGTCGCAACATAAATTAGTCTTTGTAATAGTAGTACTGCTAATGCTGTGCAGTAGGAAAGTACACGTATAAGAGAATACAAATTATAAATTAATTCAGTCAGCAGTTCAAAGCACTCAGTTCAAATCTGAATGCTTAAAATTAACTTGATAATTTCCTATTTAGGCACTTAATGGAAATGGCCTGTTTTCCAGAAGTGCTGAAGAACCCCAACTATGGCTGCGATTAGTATTAGTATGAAAGTCATTTAAAAAAAAAATAAATAGAATAGAATCATGGAATCACCTATGTTGGAAGGGACCTTTCAGATCACCTAGTCCAACCATCAACCTAAGTCATCAAACCTGCTTTTTTTTTTACTGGTAATATAACTTTTTACATGTGCTTGCATGTCTTGAAGTGCTAGAAGTAAATGGAAAGGACTAGGAAATTTAGGTTGGTTTAAGTCCTGGTCTAACTAAATTGTGGTTAATACTTCTGGGTTCCTTTTAATACCTGCATTAGGTGGGCGCCCTGTGAGGCTCTAATGTGAGATACAGTACCTCTCTCTGTACCAGAGAACAATTTTTGTATTTGGATTCACTGATGTTAGAAAGATCTTGACATGTAGTTTGTAGCATCACCCCTAGTACGTACTTCCTTGTGTTTTCAGTTTAACAAACTGGAGAGAAAAAGTAGAGGCTTAGTTATGGAGTAGTCTAATGAATTTTATGAAGTCCCTGCTTTGTTAGTAATCCTTCTCCTTTGTAGCCTCGACCATGAGTTGCCCATCCAAGGCTGCAAAGTCTAAACTGTATCTTAGGATCCAGCTTTAGAATCATAGGATTTTCTAGGACCTTTCAGATCATCGAGCCCAACCGTCAACCTCACACTGACAGAAATCACGCTGTACCATTGGAAATTCTTCCTTTCTCATGTTTTGTTGGCAAGTGGTAACTAAGTGCTCATTTGTTGACAGGATGCATATGGTCCGTATTCTCCAGAGGAATGCATATCTTTACCAGTCTACACAAGCATGGAGAGAGACCGTGTGGTGACAAATGTTGATGTACCTTGTGGAGGAAACCAAGACCAGTGGGTTCAATGTGGCGCTGCTTTATTTTTAAAAAATCAGTAATCTGAAACTGTGTTAAATTTACTCTTGAAGTTAAGAATCATTTAAACATGTCAGTTTTTTCTTATTAAAAGAAAGCTTCAGTTTCATTGCTTATACATTTTTAAAGCAACGGTTTATAAATTCCCCTGTTTATTTTTTTAAGATACATAAAATTATTTCTACTTGTATAGAACTTCATTGTGTCTTTGTGGAATATTGTAAAAGTTAACATGGCGCTATTCAGCAAACTGTTATTTTGGGCTGTGTCTCTAGATTGTAATGTGCTGTATTTCTTTCTCGGACTTGCTGATATTTCTTATGTTTTGCCCATAAATATTGAATATAAATTCAAAGTCAGTGTTTTTTCTTTGGTCAGTTTTTTCATTATCCTTTTTGAACTCTTATTCTTATGCCTCCGTTATTTAATAAAATAAAATGATAAAACTTACCTGTTCTAATTGAAATTGAACGTTTTGCTTGAATATAAAAAACGGGATGAATGTTTCACTGCTTTAATGATGTTTTACTTGAAATCATATTGCTTTGTATTGGCAATAAATAATAGGAGCTTTATAAACTTCATGTGGAGTTACAAATTCAGTTAGACTACCATCGTGGTTGTCATCTAGAAGTTACTGGGAAAAAAAAAAAATAAATTATAAACCTGTTCTAGTTTGCAGTAAGAATATGCACATAAATGCCCAAGACACACAAGCAATTCCTTAGAGAACCAAAAGAGGTTTTCACCCGGTTGTTAAGTGATTAACAGAGGAATATAATAATGCTTTTGGTCTGTGATGTGAGAGACTCCCGGAGTCTTGTTCTCAGTGCAGGATACCTGTTTGATTTCACTGATTCATGATGTGTTGTGTATGCTGCCGTAGCTTTGGTGTGCCATTAGACAAAATCCCAAAAGTAACGGGAAAGCCAAAATCCAGCAGGAAGCAGCATTGCTGAAGAATGATGAAGTCTCACCATAAGAATTGGAAGTGTCTAATTTTTAACTGCAGTTAGAGAGTCACCTCATGAAGATATTTTTAAAAGCCAAAGGCGTAAAAACACTTTCTTGCTTTGCTTGGAAAACAAAATAGATGCCTTGGCTCTGATATCCCTAACAGATTTTATATTTATTTTAAAGTAGTATTTAAATTAAGACTCTGTTTCACTTGCTTAATGTTTTTCATTGGTGTTTTGAGGGAGGGAGAAGGAAAGCAGAAAAAAGATCGGCCACCTCTCCAGGTTAGCTTCCTAAAGAAAGTCTTTTTCTCTGTTCTACTCTATTTTTCATCCTTTAAACTTAGGCTTTTGTCTTCCATTTGGAAAGTTTCCCATTTTAGTTCTTCTTCTAATAAAAAGATGTCCTAAAATAGTTCGATACAACTTCACATACATTTTAAAATTGAGTCCTGTTGAGCATAATAGATTTACTTGATACTTTTCAGATACTTGTCTCATCTTCCTTTATGCTTTTGACTCTGATTCACTGAAGAAACAAAATGGAGCAAATTTTGAAAATAGTTGTGTGTGAAGAAAATTTTGTAAGAAAATGACAAAGTAAGTTGCCAACAGAACAGAAAGCACTTGTATAAATGCGTGTACAACCTCTGTGAGGATTTAGAACATGAATTGTCCAGAGAAAGTGTTGTGTTATACCAGGCTTTCTTCGTAAAATGTCAGTGCGAGAGGAAACAAGTTTTACTGAGGGCAACTGTGCTCTCAGTTCCCTTAGGCACATGTAAAGATCATGTTCCAGCCTTCCCTTCTGGACCCAACAGGTTTCCATAAAGCAAACTGGATTTTAGCTTTTGTGTTTCTCAAAATGGAGGGATCTACTGACACCTGCTAGTTCCAGCTCCTTTTTTGTGGACAGGCAGAGAAATACAGATACACAGGTAACAACCTACCTATGTTAGGGCAGAAATGTCTGGAAAATAGGCACCATGTTTTAACCTGCCTTGCACAGAAAGTAGAGACCAGAAAAGTAGTAGATGGTTTTGATAATCAGTCCTGCTTGTTACGGGAAATAAAAATTTCTGGTAATGGGTTGTAGAAACCCTGAAATAAAAGGTTAGTAGAACATTGTGGACATTTTCATATTTTGTGTTGGTCTTTTTTTTGGTGGTTTTTTTTTTTCTCTTGCCTAATTGTAAGCTTCAAAGACGCCTTCCAGCCTGACAAGTGTAAATATGTGTATTATTTAGAACCTCTGGTTTCAAGTCTCCTTATATATTTAGTCAGGAAGTCTTTAATGTTTCTATTAATATACAGATATTGACTCTGTCACAAAAAAAAAAACAAATATGAAAGAGGCTCACCCAGACCTGCCACACTATCTTTAATTCTATTTCAGGGTCAGGAACTGATTTGATTTCTTGCCGATACCTTGTCTGCATCCCAACCCCTCAGAACTGGCCTGTCTCCGCTGTGGAGGTTTGTTACCTCTTGTATCTATCATCTCTTACTGCCTCAGATTTAGAACTCCAGAATATTTCTCAGCTCACACCATCAAGAGTTTTGTTTTCAGGACACGCATTCGTGCCTTTCTGTACTGTTAGCCAGCTTGATTTAATCTCCTTTTGTTTGGTTCACCTCTTGGTTTACAGCCGTTCCGTGTTACCCAGACTGTCTGCTTGCTTCTGCTCTTTCAGAGTCCTGCCAGGAGTGATATAAAAAAAAAAACCCTCATAATGTTTTGGTATAACTAGAGCATTGAATTATATTTTTACTTGGGCAGAAGTCCCTTGGGAGCTCATCTAGACTGATCTACGTTACAAATGTAAAAGGTGCTCTCTTCCGAGGTGTCTTTGGTGTGTTTATTTTTTTAGCACAGGAAAAAAAGTATTATTTAACTAAATCTCAAGCTAGTCTGTTAGCTTGAAAATCCAGTAGATTTTTAGTGGTGTAATATTACAATAAAACTTCAGAGCTGTATATTATGTTCACAGTGTATTAAGCGGTAGGTTTGGCACTTATTTTGACTTAGTGATTCAATAATCTTTCCTTCTCATGGATCTAGTTGTAACCCTGATGTTTTGGAGGGCTCCCAGGTGACCTAAAGAGGAAAAAGAGTTTATTTATCTTGTGGTCCTTGATATTTATTGTCTCCATGCGTCGTATGGTGTGCTTTCTTTCTACACAATGTTGCAATCTAAATGAAAGATACTGTAGGTAACTGCTACTGTATGTCATAGGAATGATATTTTTGGTAGTAAA
This sequence comes from Rynchops niger, assembly GCA_013400035.1. Classification (NCBI taxonomy): domain Eukaryota; kingdom Metazoa; phylum Chordata; class Aves; order Charadriiformes; family Laridae; genus Rynchops; species Rynchops niger. The sequence goes on from VXBH01009656.1 coordinate 111,169, forward strand.
AGACAGAACTGTGGAGTGTTTATTAGCACCAAAGTGCAGCTGTGTCACAGATATAGACCAGTCAGGAGTATGAATCAGGCAACGTAAGAAATAATAATATCAGAAACGCCTTAATGGTCTGACTAGTGTTTCAATGAGTCTGTTCTGCTCTTCAGTTAAAAGGATATAGGAACTTGTAAGGCTAAAATATAGAGAAAAATCTCTGAAAACACAGGTTAACTCCTCTGTAAACACCCTCTTTTGAAGACTTGAGAAAGAGGCATATCTTTATTAAGTGCAAATAGTTATCATTATAAATCAAAGTGACAAAATGTAAAGTAAAAAACCCTTAAAAGAATAACAAACCCTTGAAAATAATGAAGATTGTGCAGTAATATCTGAGTGTTTAAAATACAAATAATTTTTTTTTGTTTGTTTAACAAATTAATGTATCATATATTTAAAAGAAAGCAGTTTCTTCCTTTTACACTTTATAGCAATCGAGTACTTGTCAAGTATTGGCACTGTCATCTGTTGGAAGACGTGCTGTTCTGTGCATTTAGCAAGTTCCCAGCAAGTCTACTGTCACAGAGCGGGTTACGTTCCCAAACAGAAGTTGTTGGAGAGTCAAACCCATTGTAGTCTTTTTTCATTATAATTTGAAATTAACTACTTTTCAGAAAAAAATAAACATGTTCTAGTTATTCTCAGCTGCTCTGTTGTTTACAAAAGAAGACAAATACTCTTTCTCATTCTTTTCATAGCTTTTAAGTCTTAACATTGGCTCCTGAATTCACAGTTAAAATGTTCCAGAACAGAAAAATTCACGAGTGGATTGCTTGGCTAAAGTTATGCATACTAATTTTATCAACTGAATGACCTATGGTTGTGATAGAATACCTCAAATTGTAGTGTTGAGGAGAAACTGTAGACTTAAGACTTTTCCTAGAACATTTTTAGAATTTTGCTAAAATCCAAATGCTGCTGTGGAAGGGAAGTTATGTGAGTTATGCCAAGTACAAATAGAACTGGACGTGCAAAGTAATCTTTCCCCCCATCCATTTCTTTATTTCAGCTTTCAGAGAACAATACTCAGAAAAGCAGTATCTCCCCAAACAGCCATGTAATTGTTAGAGCTGGAGGGGGGGAAAAACCCTCAACTCCATGCTCAGATGCATCACATATGAATCATTATATGATCTCTTAAACTGATAGACTGCCTTTCATTGGCAAAAATGAGTTTACCTAAATGATACTTAATATTGGTTTGCTGTACTAAAATGTGCAGGCTTGACCAGGGCTAGAAATTCTTATATGAGGTTTTGCATATACCTTTTTAATCTTTTTCATTTTTACAGTTTTTATCCTTTGAAAACAAAAGGTGTGAATAGGTAACTAGATGTAGAAGAGTCTGAATACAAGTAAATAGTGTGTCATATCTGAGAAAACAAGCTCACCCCCTGTGAGCCCTTATGCTGCCTTCTCTGAAGGCCTACAGCTTCCTGAGTGCACTTGAGCTCTTCACATATTAGAAGCTTCCTTGGAAACTCAATGGGAGCACCTGGCCAAACCGGTTTCAGAACACAAAAGGTGAGATGCAGGGAGTTGTCATTCGACTCAGCTCCATCTCGCCTTGGCAGATGCTTATTGATCCCTATCTATGCAGACATAACTTGGGGGGAGCTGTGGAAATGGCTCAGCCCGGGTGATCTCAACACCGCATTACTATAAGAACCGGAAACCCCGAATGGTGCCTTTAACAAACAAAATGCCCTGAGTCAAGTCCCACCACTATTCAGTGAGTGTGAGACCAGACATCACGAAATAACCATTGCTATCTGAGGGGCCATCAAACCACCGGAGATAACCATCCATCCCAGATAGTGTAATCCATTCAAGCACAGTCCCAAAACAGTGTTTCAAGAAATGCCTCTCTTTTAGGTCTAGATTTCTTATTTCCAGTTCTCATGACCTTTAGGTAAGATGCCTAGAAAGCAACAGTACAGTTTTCAGTAGGTTTGGTGCAAACAGAAAGAATTTTCACTAATGTGTTTTAGAAAATCAAAGAATAAAGTTGGTGATACGTATTTGAACAGCTTCACAACAATAATTACTGTTAATATGGACTGCTGTTTGCTTGAGGAATAGTTCTTAGGGTATGATTTTGTAGAAATTGGGGTGTTATTTTTTCCTTAAAAAAAAAAAAAAAATTATTTGAACGCTTTATCATGCAAAAAGAACCATGATGGAATATACAGAAAGATTTTCACAGGCTGATTCTAGAATGGCACTGTAGGTATGAATCACAGAATCACAGGGTTGGAGGGGGCCTCTGGAGATCATGTAGTCCAAACCCCCTGCCAGAGCAGGGTCACCCAGAGCAGGTTGCACAGGAACGCATCCAGGTGGGTTTTGAATGTCTCCAGTGTTAGAGACTCCACCACCTCTCTGGGCAGCCTGTTCCAGTGCTCTGCCACCCTCAAAGTAAAGAAGTTCCTCCTCATGTTTAGATGGAACTTCCTATTTTCAAGTTTGTGCCTGTTCCCTCTCGTCCCGTCACTGGGCACCACTGAAAGGACCCTGGCCCCATCCTCCTGACACCCATCCTTTAAGTATTTATAAACATAAATATGAGAGGCTAGTCAATGCAAGAATTTGGGTATTGAGGCTGTGTTACAATACATTACTATTCTACTTTTTTGTTATCAAAACCATCCACATTACTGTGTCCTTGTTCATCACATAAACTGACTGAGAGCACGTATAATTTGAGTACAGCGTAAATATTCTGTCCATGTTTATTCTAACTTGATGATTCTGTAAAGGAAGTTGCCTAAACAGCGATAACCAGATCCTCAAGATTAATGTCAGATATGTGTACTCTAACTGGGAGCAGTCTCTAAAGAAGACTGTGTCAGAATCACTACAGGATTTGCATCTTAGCAGAAAGCAAACTCCCCTGGTTGTCTTCTAAAGAGGTCTCAGAGATATTCTTCATCTCTTCACCCAGTGCTAGATTCACTTATTTTTTTCAGAGCGGCAAACAAGAATCTTCTTAACAGGTCACCTTTGGGAGAAGTAATTAGTAATCATGCTTATGAAGTGTACCGGATAGGCAATTTCATCATCAGAGCTGTCTATCTCCTTTCAGTCCCTGACAAGGTGAGTTCTTCTCACGCTATCCCACATGGTACTATTTCCAAGCGTGAGAGGGTGTTTCATACACTTTTATCTCTCTGCTGAGATTGCTAGGAAATGTCAGTGGTTAAGAGCGTTTCTGTGACGGGCATGGTCGTATCAACGTGTGCCACTAGATGGTACTGTGGACTAGACCCTCGTGAGAGACTGGCAGAGAAAAGTTACGGGGTTTTGGAAGGTAAAGACAATTTATAGCATATATAACATTACATCAACAGCCTGTTCTGAAGGAAATTTTCTTATCAGCAGTGCTGAATAAGCAGCTATGTCTTAAAAAAACACTTATAGTTAGTTGTGATGTACTTCTTTTTAGAAATAAGTGATTCACCAAGTGAATTTTTCGGCCTTGGTTGTGGAAGTGGATAAGGCACCGACTGACCGCTCTGGCCTATTTGCAGCTATGTCTGTACATCTGCCTGGGAAGAAGGAACTGTGAGGAGAATGGAAGGCTGATAGCTTCTTGGGCTGCATCAGGCAGAACATGGCAGGCAGGTCAAGGGAGGTGATCGTTCTCTGCTCAGTATTGGTGAGTCACATCTGGAGTTCTGGGTCCAGTGCTGGTCTGGACAGTACAGGAGAGACATGGGCATCTGGACCGAGTCCAGAGAAGGGCCAGACCACGAAGGTGATTAAAGGACTGGAGCGTCTGACACACAAGGACAGGATCCGACAGCTGTGACTGTTCAGCCTGGAGAAGAGAAGGTTCAGGGGGCTTATATCAGTGTGTATAAATACTTGACGGGGGGGGAGTAAAGAAAACAGAACCAGACACTTCTCAGTGGTGCACAGTGAAAGAAAAAAAGTCAGTGGGCACAAACTGAAATGTATGAAAGAAGCGTGTCCGGCAGGCCCAGGGAGGTGATTCTACCCCTTTACTCTACTCTTGTGAGACCCCACCTGGAGTACTGCATCCAGCTTTGGAGTCCTCAGCACAAGAAAGACATGACCTGTTGGAATGGGTCCAGCGGAGGGCCACAAAGATGATCAGAGGTCTGGAGCACCTCTCCTATGAGGACAGGCTGAGAGGGCTGGAGTTGTTCAGCCTGGAGAAGAGAAGGCTCCAAGGAGACCTTATAGTGGCCTTCCAGTACTTAAGTGGACTTACAGGAGAGATGGGGAGGAACTCCTTATCAGGGAGTGCAGTGATAGGACGAAGAGTAACGGTTTTAAACTGAAAGAGGGTAGATTTAGATGAGATATTAGGAAGAAATTCTTTACTGTCAGGGTCGTGAGACCCTGGAACAACAGGTTGCCCAGGGAAGTTGTGGATGCCCCATCCCTGGAAGCGTTCAAGGCCAGGCTGGATGGGGCTTTGAGCAGCCTGGTCCGGTGTGAGGTGTCCCTGCCCATGGCAGGGGGGTTGGAACTAAATGATCTTTAAGGTGCCTTCCAACCCAAACCATTCATGATTCTATGATTCACTTAAACATAATATTTTTTTTTTACTCTTAAGGGTGACCAAGCACTGACACAGGTTGCCCAGAGAGGTTGTGGGCTTTTACCCTTAGGGGTATTCAAAGCCCAACTGAACACAGTCCTTAGAAACCTCCTCTAGATGACCATGCTTTGAGAAGTAGGGTAGGACTAGGTGATCTCCAGAGGTGCTTTCCAACTTCAGCTGTTCTGTGATTGTATAATCCTGTGAAATGACTAGAAATGAAGAGGAGCTATTTAAGCTACCAGTATCAGGAACACTGTGATGTGAGAACAGGAAACACATTTGAGGGAAGACAAGTGTCCAGTAAATACAGAGCCTTCCAGTTCATTGTAGGTAGGTCTCTGAAGTATTGTTTCTATCCTTTGGGTTCCAATAAGGATGAAATGAGGGAAAATCGCAGTATCATTTACTGATACTTCCCTGTCCACTCCATCTTGTTCTTAGTCAGTTGGCTTTCAAATATTTTCCTTATGATTTTTGTAAAAAAATCACATATCAAAAATGAGAAGAAAACTCAGTAAATTGGAATTTAAAAGGATATTCAGACTCCAGTGCATTTCCAATACAATAAAGATACAAGAAACACCTCACTGATACTGAGAAGACAGAAGTTTAGTTATATATACAGTTATATATATACAGTTTGTGTAACTGTCTCTACTAGTTAGCATCTATAAAAATAACTTTTGCAAATCATTAGAAGACTGTATGTCAGAGAAAAAGACAGAAAACTGGAAGTCAAGAGCAGCGTATATTTACTCTTATTTCAGCAGTATTGATTTCAAAGTATACTCAAGAGAACAATATTTGTATTTGTAGTTGAGGTTCTTTTCAGTGTGAACTTTCTTCATTGGAAGGAACTATCAGGCATTGGGAAAACACAAACTGTCCCTTGTAAGAGCATACCTGATTTTCATCTATCATGAAATAGGTTTCGTTCATCACTTTGAACACAGTGTAACACATCGGGACATCTAGCCTCCCGAAAGAGGAGTTTCACTCATGGTTACATCAATGCTGGGAAGAATTCTCCTGGTGAGTTAAGGAGGTGATGGGATGCCAACAGATGTGAAGGAGTAGAAGTCATATCTGGCATGAAGAGCACCATGATGTGTTACTGTTTCAATGGAGTTTAAATGAAAACAGACACTGACCAATTAAGTTCCAGTATCATCTTGTGGTTTAACCCCAGCCAGCAACTAAGCATCACGCATCCGCTCACTCACTGCCCCCAATCCCGGTGGGATGGGGAAGAGAATCAGAAGAGTGAAAGCGAGAAAACTCGTGGGTTGAGATAAAAAAAGTTTAATAAATAAAGCAAAAGCCACACACACAAGCAAAGCAAAACGAGGAATTCTTTCACCACTTCCCATTAGCAGGCAGGTGTTCAGCCATCTCCAGGAAAGCAGGGCTCCATCACTTGTAATGGTGACTTGGGAAGACAAATGCCATAACTCTGAATTTCCCCCACTTCCTTCTTCCCCCAGCTTTATATGCTGAGCATGTCATCCCATGGTATGGAATAGCCCTTTGGTTAGTTGGGGTCAGCTGTCCCAGCTGTGTCTCCTTCCCAGTTTTTGTGCACTCCCAGCCCACTCGCTGGCAGGGCAGCGTGACGAGCGAAAAAAGTCCTTGACTGCTTTAGCAATAACCAAGAACATCAATGCACTGTCAACACTGCTCTCATCCCAAATCCAAAACATAGCCCCACACCAGATGGTAGCAAGAAAGTTAACTCCATCCCAGATGAAACCATGACACTTCTACATGAAACCACCTATTATTCTTTTCTAACTTATTGTTTCCAATTTTTCTTTCTCCTCTTTGTAGAAGATCAAGCCCTTTCCCTCAGGCTCTTTCTCTACGATTAACTTCACTGGAATTCCTGAAGCACTGTCCTCACAGGCTCTCCATGGGAAGGAGAGGTCACACTTTTCCTTTTGGCATCTGAGCTTAAATGCCATAATTTGTTCCTTGTTTTTAAAAATTACATTTTCACTAAAGAAAGGTCCTTTTGCATAGCTAATTCTCCTTTTCATCAGAGTTCCATGAAGAATCAGCAGCAGGGACAAGTGAGCCCCTAAGTAAATGTGATCATTGCTTTTTGCCCTTGATAACAAAAAGGGAAAAAAACTCATCGGTAGGATTGTCTAGGGAAGGCACTTCACTTTTGGTAGTCACACCTTAAAGTTGTGTTTAAAATTTTAAGACAAAACAAGGAAACAGTGATTGCCTCTGAAAGTGTTACAAGGATATTAGTAAGTAGCTAACGTCCTGTTTTGACTTCTTCATTAAACCCTTTGGAGTTGTACTTCCAGCAGCTGCACACGGGGGGATAACAGGCCCCACTCCGTTTCACATCATAGGGGTAGTACCTACACTTACCTACTGAGCTACATCAAACGGCGACCCACTGTCCAGGTTCCTTGCTCTTTTCTGTAGAAATCAGGATGCAAGAGAATGCCTGATGCACAACCCGTCTCTCTCATTGCAAGGGAATGTTGACAAGGTAACTTGGGCACACTCCTACCCCTCCTAGTTCAGACATGGCCACAGATTCCATGGCCGTTTTTGGCTAGGATTGTGAAATACTTAGAAGCTGCATTTGGAGAAAAGGAACAGCATTCAGGCACCAGTAGCTGTTGTTGACTGTTGAGACAGAGCGGCACAATCCAGCAGCTTGCAGAGCCAAGAGAGGCTCAGCTCAAGAATGACTGGGCAGTTCTGAGTCCTCCAATACAAGAAAGACACTGGAAAACTTGAGACAGTTCAGTGGAGGCCACCAAGATGCTCAAGGGGCTGGAGCATGTGCCTTATGGGGGGAGCCTTAAGGAATTGGAATTGCTCAGCCTGAAGAAGAGACAGCTTTGCTGGGAGGGACTCATTAGCAGCTTGTCATTGCCTACAAAGACGTTACCAAGTTCCATGGCAGGAGGACAGGGGACAGGGAATGTAGTAACTGTATATAGGGTAAAATGTTTTCATTATGAAGACAGTCAGGCAGCGGCACAGGTTTCGCAGAGAGGTTGTGCAGTCTCCATGCTCGGAGGTTTTGAAAACTTGACTGCATAAAACCCTTAGCAATCTGTTCTGACCTCAGAGCTGACCCTGCTATTGGGGACCTCCCGGGGTCCCTTCTAACCTGAATTGTACTATGCTTCTATCTCTGAACAGAAGAATGTCAGATTAGTCACATGTTCATTGTTCCAAGCAAAGTGTATAAATTACAGTAAGAAAATAAAGTCACTCTGCTCTTTCTACTTTGTCCTCCATGTAGAAATGACCTGCAAGTCCTTCAGTTTTACTGCTACTTCATCAACAAGTTCAGGGGTAAGCCAATGGAAAATGAAGGAGTTCACAGAATAAACGGATGAATGAAATGTAAAACCATAATAGCACAGGCCAAAAACAATTTAGAGGAACCTCACTTAAGGCATAAAACCAAAAATAAATGTTCTGAACACATCAGAAGCCGGAGACCTGCCAAGGAGCATTTTGGGTTATTAGATGACAGAAGTGTAAAAGACTACTCAGGGAAGATAAGACCACAACACGAACCCGAATTCTTTATATCAGTATTCATTTCAGAAAAGCTGAGGGACGTTCCCACACTGATTTCTCTTTCTCTTATTTTTACAAATAAGGGATGACCCTCAGGTATCATTTTAAATTGACCTGTAAAAATAAGTTTTAGAAGAAGCTGAGAAAATGACTACTAAGTAACAAGTTGTCACAGGCAGATGGTCCTCATCCAAGAGTCCTAAAAGAACTCAAGGAACTGAAGCATAATGCTGCCTCACTGCTCAATGTGATGTCTAATCCATCATTTAATCAGGCTGTTGTTCTAGGGGAGTGAAAAGTTCACTTTTTTAACAGTCCTCCATAAAGCCTTTTTTCTATGTTTGCAAAACTTACTGAAATTGAAAACCAATAAAATTTTATACCCAACTATTTTAAAATCAAGAAAGGTCATCATGGATTTTTAAGTCATATTTTAAAGGAAACATTTGCTAACTTTTATAAAAGCTTTAAACTTATTGATGGAAAATAATTTGATACCGTGTACAGGGATTTGCACAATGTGGGAGAAGTTGGGAAAAAGGAACTAAGCTGTACAACAAAAAGCTTGAGAGAGAGATGGAGAGAGAGAGTGAGTAGTGTTGTGCCATTTTACAACAGCCGAGGACCTCAATTTCCTACTTGTTCTTTACCAGAGCAGGAACCCCAGGCTAGGATATCTGCTGTTACTCTTTGCTACGACAGCATACTTATTCAAGGAGAAGTTTGCATTAATTTTACTGCTTTTGCTACATTCAGGCATGCTGTCTCCAAAGGCAGGTCATCTCTTAACCTGTGTACCCTCCATGCCTCTCTCTCAGATGGTGAATAATTGATCATCCTGAAAGGTGGCAAAGAGGTAATCAACCAATTTTTACTTTGCAGATACTGCTGCTTTGTCAAATAATTGATGCAAAGATATATTAACAGTAAGAAGGGAGATTCGTGTCTTCCTTCCTTCCTTCCTTCCTTCCTTCCTTCCTTCCTTCCTTCCACTAATTAATCTGATGTCTCATTGGCCATTAAGGTAAGTTAAAATCAGGGAAAACGTAAATGAAATAAGTGTTAGGAGAGAATGAAGAATCTTTTATCTGGTCAGTTACAATCCAGTTCATGACTGTATCACACCTGCTTCTAGGGACCTCCTGGAGCAGCAACAACATAATCACAGGAATTAATATGAATAAAAGTGCCCTGACTGCACTTACTGATGGACTCCTGAAGTAACAAGGAACAGACCCGAAGGATTCAAGCTGATCACTTCCTAGCGCAAACCTGCTTCTAGGAGTGAGCTGATGAGATGTGAAATTTGTATTGCCACGGGCAAGTCAGAATTACCCTGTCGCGTATCTGTGATGCCAATGTAATTAATCCCTGTAAAGCTCATTTTTGAATAGCTTAAACTAGAGGTTTGAAATATATTTTATTCTACTATTCATTGAATTCATTCTCTTTCCCTGGATGGAAATGAAAAAGTCCAAACTGGTGAAACTGGAAACCAGTCTAAGCTAAAGTACAAGAAGGTTGATGCAGACTTCACAAAGCAAGTGAAACATGGCAATTAACAAAGCAATGAAAAGTTGATAGTAAAACAGAATAGTTTAGGTTTTGTTTTTTTTTAAAGCAAAAAATAAAACGGGAAAAAAAATTAATAATAATTGAAGAATCCCAAATAATGACTCTGCCATGCTTGTTGAGGAATGGTAGAGTGCTTCGCTACTTGAACCTGATGCAATTGCAGTCTGAAGACCCAGTCAGCCACCAGCATGATGCTGGCTGTCCTGAAGAGTAGAATTTAATACAAAGTATAAAAATATCAACTTGATGCAGAACTGCATGCCTTCCAATACAGAAAATACTTCTGCAGTGGAATAAGGCAAATGTGAGTCAACTTTAGGAAGCGCCTGATCAGATCTTGAATGGAAGGTGAAAAATACTGGTTTAGGTAAGGACTACATATGCCAAATGATTGAGTATGGCCAGTGGTCACTATCAAATATTACCAAAAAAATTATAGTGTACCCAGCAATAAGCAAAATAGTGCAGTGAACCTGTTTAAGATTCCTTGCCTTTCCTACAAACTAAAGGTTGTCTTAGTTTTTCCAAAGGGCAGATTTCATTGCCTTTCCAGGGACCCTATGTGAACTAGTATGTCCCTGAATGTTCCTGTCATGCATATATATGTATGTACAAACCTTCTCTCAGTTGTCTGAAATTTTGAGCCCAAGAAGTACTTGTGAAAAAGTGAATTTTTCTTTCTAGATACTTTACTTTATACATTATAACCCCTTTTAATAATTTCTTCCTGAATGAAACAATCACAGTCTTTCAGAGTCTCTTGATAGAAAAAAAAAATATTTTCCATCTAACCATCTTAAACTGATTTTGCTATTTTTTTCTCAATTGTTAACTATCTTTTTCCTTTTTTTAATGACCAGGCAGTCACTAGGCTTTATGTAACACCACGTCATCTTTTTATTTCATGTGATGTCTGCATACTCAGGTAAATTGCTTCCCCACAAGATTCACATCCTTCCAGTGCTCCTCCAATGACAAGATAAGCCAAATATTGCAACATTAGAGGTTGCCCACCATCGTCCAAGAGATGAGGGGAGCTAGCCAAATTCCAGTAAGCCAATACTTTCTTATTTTTGCAATTTCACTTTAAAGCCACATTGGTTTAAATTTATCTTTAAAATACCTTTTCATTTTAAAGTTTTTTTTTTAAATAATTCACATTTCATTCCCACCTACGGATGATACTGCTTCAGAGGTAGGTGTTTTGCAGACAAATTCTTATCTTTTCTGCGAAAATACTCAGGATTAAAGAAACTTTAAATTCTTAATTATTTTGCAATAGCACCGCACAGTCCTCTCTGGACCTCTCAAGAAAATTGGCTTTATTTCAGGTACGGAGGCCTGGGCTTTGCTGTTTGCACTTTACAGACGCTGCCCAGTTTCTGGTGGTGTAGCAAGGTCTCTGCCCTCTGTCTGCATTCCCTACCCCATTCTCCAGAATGTCCCTTCGACTACAAAGGTCTTGTTTCCGAGGCGGAAGGTCCTCTCTGCTCCTCAGGGGTTCCAGCTGCCCAGAGCAGGCAGACACTTCTTCTAACTGATGCCAGGCTCCAATCTTTTAACAGAAAATAAATGGATTAACAGGGAATAAGGATAGGCAGGAGATATACTTTCTGTCAGAAATGCAGTTTTCTTAACATATTATGCATTATCTTTTTTTAACCTTGTGGAAGGTATTTCCAAAGTATAGGAATTTGTGGTGGTTTTCTTGGAAGGGCAAGAAGGGTTGAAGGACCATCTTTGCTCTCAGCTCAAAGCATCTGCTGCTGGTTGTTGTTGGACATAGGGGAGGACTGGAAGGTGGATCAACATATTGTGTGAGTTGTTTGTGTGAGATTTTACAGCAGATCTCATATCACAGGAATTATTTATATGACTCCATTATGATCACCTTGAAGACCTGGCTAGGGGAGCATCATTCCCATAAGTCATCAGAAGGGGTGGATCTAGTAAAGTCCCTTGGAAAACCTGGAAAATTTACATGGACGCTTCCAGCAACTGTAAATCAGTGTGATTGATGTTGCCTTCAGGGAAACTGTGCTGGTTCACACCAGCTGACAAAATGTTTCACTGAATTAATTTGACCTTAAAGACCTCTGTGCGGAGGCCATGGCTGTGGTGAACAACAGAACTTATTTGTTTGGGTTTTTTTCATGGGGCTGATTGAGAAATTTATGCTGATTTTTGTGTTTTCCATTGGAAAATGATGATTCATTAGAACCAAAATGGTCCTGAGAAGGAAAGTACTTTGGAAACAGTCCTAAATAAAAGATTAAAAAAGGTTTTTAACACTTTAGAGTGCCCCTTTAAGATAGCTACATTACAAAAGGTTTGATTCCTCAGTTCAAAGGAATTTTCTGTCTTGAAACCTAAACATATTTCTTCAAGTCTAAAAGGATACCAAAATAAATGGCATTAAACATCTAGGATAAGCCTAATTCATTTTCTTTTACATGCTGTTCAATGACAAAATAAAGTGTCTTCAAGCAGTTAACACTAAAATTATAAGTCAAGAGAATTAATTTGCTTCGTAAACAAAGATTTGATTCAACCCAAGATACATGGCTACCTTTTTTATGGACTTCAGGGGCCCATTTCTTTTATTAGAGAATTTGGTTTCCAGATTCCGTACCCTTTGAATGTACATATCGCAGCCTTTCCTTCAAAATGTGACTACAATTTTAGATCCCTTCTGGATAAATTGTCTACCTGCTTATGACTCCAAAGCACGTGATGCTTGAAATTCTTTGCTTAGACTATACTAGCATGAGTAGTTGAGTACAGTGAAACAGGCTTAGGATAAGAGAAAGGTTGTATTCACTGTATGGGTTAGGCCGTGTGCCCTGGTTTTTCATGCTGCTTTGTTCCTACAGATTGCTACAATATTTTGTGTTTGTTCTGGGTGCTGGAACAGAAATATATAAAAAAAAAATATATTTTCAGACAAACAAGGAGAATATTAAAAAATGTCAAATTCAGTCAGTAAAATAGCTGTGTCCCACTGAAAAAAGTACAGAAAACAATCCTGAAACCACAGGCACTAACATTCCCCTTCAAAATTCAGAATATGGGATGTGATATTTTGGTAATTACGAACAGGGCTTCAGAAGTGCCGCAGGCTCGCTAATCCTTTGGAATGATGAACCTTAAGAAAAATCCTGCCTAGTGCTTGTGAGGCTTTCATGAAGATTTGGTGTTCAGCAAACCCCAGATCTCCCATATTTTTTCTGCAGTGCAAATAATACCAGGGTATTTTTCTCTAAACAAAACTACTCTCATCTGTATTTGAGTGTTTTCCATCCAAGTTAGTTGGTCCAAACTGGGACCAGGTATGGCTCTCACTTGGCCTGAAAAATTCCCCTCAGTTGTCAAGGTGTGACCTAATATCACAGTGTAGCTGTTGGTCCTGAGAGCCTTGTCCCAGTTCCCCTGGCCTCCTGGAGCGGTAACGGGCAACTTGCTTTGGCACCAGCTGTCATAAAACACTCTCCGTGACGAGGTTTCGCTCACCTTTATTTTGCAGCCTTTTTTTTTTTTCAGCCTTTTTTTTTTTTTTTTTTTTTTTACATGAAGGTGTAGCAGACCTTTCATCCTATGCTAAAATTATTATGTGAGGTAGGTGGAATGAACCACCTCTTGAACTTACAAATATTTTCCTTCTTGAAGTTTTCAGTAAAAGGCTTTTTTTACAAACTGAAAAGAGATACCTCTTTCTCTCCAAGTGCTTTAGATGAAGTCTAAATGGCCAGCTATGATGTCTTGACACCTTACTTTCAGAGCAATGATTTATATAAAATGCATCCAATCCTTGGTGATCAATGTCACCCAGTAATTCAACCAAGATACTTTTGGGGGGACTGCTGCTCCAAGAAAGTGAGTGTTTATGAAATCTAGCCTCTTAAAAGTGTGTTGAGCAAAGTTAGCAAAGTACTGGGAACTGCAGAAAATTTGTCTTCTAATTTTCTTCTTTTTTTTCAATAGATAATTAGAGTATAAATTCACAGAATTTGGAGAGACACTTTAAGTAGACAAATACCCCAAACATTTAAAACTCTTTATAGAGGGATGAAGTTTCAAGTAAATGGTATAACTTATAACGAGTAAGGTAGGAAAGGATGATCACCAGCTAATAAAGCTGTTACCAGAGCTCAGGGTCCCTAGGTGCATGATGGTGCACCCTGAAATACACTTAGTCACTTTGAAATACAACTTAAAAATCACTGAAGACAGGTGTACTGTAAATGTTAGATTATGTTCAAAAGCAGCAACCTAGAGCCTTTGTTAGCTTGAGGTGTGGGGGGGTTTCCTCTTTTTCCTTTTTTCACTGTCTTTTCTGTACTATTCAATGGTTCACACACCTTTTAGTAGAGACAGGCTGACTGGTAAAAATAAACAGATCATGCATATCAAGCTTTGGTAGCAGGAGACCTTTTAATGTCTTTTTAATCCCAACGTAGATTAAATGAACTGTCTTTAGAATGTGTTTTCTTTAATTCCTCACATCTAACTCAAAACTTGGGAGATTCCCCATTGCAATAAAAGAAAGATTTCAGCCACCCTTCATTGGTTTCTCCTGGTTCTGCTGGGTGTAGAAGGGCATTCTGCCAGAGGCAGTTGTAAATGGTGCCATCCCCATAAAGGACAGTGGAAATTGTGTTTGCAAACCCCTTCGGTTGTGACCAGTTCTTCCTAAAGACCTCTTGGGGTTTCCTGCAGAAAGAACAGCTGACGGGATGTACGGAGGCTGCAAATGCTCACATTTAGACATGGTCAATCCATCAGGCTGCAGAACCACACTAGCGGCAAGCACCTAGTAGCACACCCAGACCATAGATTTTGACTGGAGTCCTGCATGGCTTAGAAACAGTAAAGGGTAGAGGAAAGAGGGGAGGCCATAAGGGCCACCATTACCCATCGTAACAAAAGGGAGTGAAAAGAGGCTGAGAGGCTTCTCTGAAATACGTGCGCTGAGGAATGCAAAACACGGAGGTAAAACCCAGCGCATGCTATTCCCCCCTTGTCCCTTCCTCCAGGAGTCTCATACCGTGAAGATGACTTGCCTTAACAAATTGCTCTGTTGCGATGTTTTATGTCGTATTGAGCTAGATTTTATGCTCTGTTTAACTGAACTAAAATAATAGATTAGAGGATTCCTGCACACAAGTAATAACTGAAAGAGATGGCATTCCTATGCATAGAATATCCCTGACAGCAACAGACAGAGAGGTCTCAAGACAAAGCACTGAGACAATATCTTACAACTGTTAAATAATTTTAATATAAAATAATTATTAACTGACACATACTGCTAGGTTAATGCTCCATGGTGATTTTATCGAAAAAAACAGACAGTAGCTAGGGAGACTGTACACAAGAACACAGCAGATGAGGCCTTATAGTTCTTCATCAGGCAAATGCCTTGTTGCGATCATAGGAACAAGCTGAGGTCAAGTATAAAGAGGTACAAGCTCATGGGTCAGAGTCCCCTGGTCTCCTCTACCATCTCACCTGCATGGTTGTAAACTGGATTAACTCCTATAGTCAACACAGTTATGCTACAGAAATGAGATCTGACGTTTGGTTCTGAAAAGTTTCTATACAATCTATTGAGCTGTACTCCAGCTAATACAAACCAGGGAAACAGTGCAGTTAAGCTGGGCAGGTTTTCACCAGCAGATAGTCTGACACATGGAGTGAATGGAAACTTCATAAAACTAAGCACTGTAAGAACAGGTCCAATATTTAACAAAACCACAAACCACAAAATGAAAACATAAAACCCAGCAAGGCACCTTGGAGCCATATTTGCACCTTGCAATGTTGACTATTTCTGTATTGTATGCCTGTCCTCGTTCCTACAGCCTCACTTTCTTTTCAGTCCACAAGCAAAGCAGAACAGAAATTGTATAATCTGTTGCGTTTGTCCATGATTAGGATAATGGTTCGCTATCTTGGTGGCTCTCTAGGCACTGCTTTAGTAAACAGCATTAGAAACAGGATGCACTGTTTCTCTTATAGCTTTGGGAATACATTATTTGCATATATTTGTTTGCCTTGCTTGGGATGTAACTATTTATCTTTGCATGTTGTGATCTAAATTCTGATCTTCCTAGCAATTGTTAAGTCTTTCCGTGTCTGGATGATTCAGTTACATTCAAGTCGCCCTTTAAAAAGCAGAAGTTAACTTCTTTTTTTGCAGAAATGGGTGTACTTGATACCTGGGACAAAAATATTCATGAGCACAACTCCATATGGATGTGCTCGGTGGAGAAATATTTTTATCTTGTTAAGGAAAATGCATTAATGCAAATGTGAATACAAGAAGTTATAAACATTAAAGGTAATTCCATCTCAAAGCTACTTAGAGAGACAGAAAATATTACACAGTCTTTATAATGCTGTAAATTATGTCTGATTTGAACTTCATTTTAAACTCCATAGTGAAAGCGAAATCAGAATTTCCAGTTAAATACAAAAGCTTAAATGAGAATTCAGCACTCAGGAGACAGCAGGCTGACAATATACAATCTCACCGAAGCTTGAGTGTGCACAGACTAGCACAGATAATCAAAAACTCCGCTCATCTGCCAACTCTTTATGCATTCATCAAAGCTCAGCAGAGAGTTATCAGCACAGAAGATTCATACATCAAGGCTTCAGCTCCAGCTTCCTTGACATCCCAAGCAGATTAGTCTGTGACAGATCTCTGTAGCCCAGCAAGCATCCCCAAGTGAAGTTACAACGGAGATGACAAGCAAATCCTTGGCATGTGATGTCATGTCCACTTGTTCCAGCAAAGCCAACAAGGCTCCACTAAGGCTATTGAAGTCATGCAGGTTTAGGAACCGTGTTTTGATTTAGACAATGTGACAGGACAAGTCCTCAGTGTCTCGATGCAGGAGATAGATACCTGGCAATCCTCTCAGAGACCACATGAATAAGCAAATCTCATTCAGACTCCTTTCAAAACAGTGATATGTCTCCCATGCAAACAGACCAAAGGAGGGCTGGCTCACAAATAACTGTTCAAAAATGTTCTTTCTGTCCTAGGAAAGTATCCTGAGGGGAATCACTGTGCTCTTCTTGGCTCCACAAGGAAGCAACAGCAGAGCAATCATCTCCCCACGTTTGTGTGCCTCATCTAGCTGATGCTGGACGTGTTCTGGAGGGATGCAGATCTTTTGATTTGGGTTTGCAGCCAGCCGTTAAGGGGCACTTGCCTGGGACAGTCCCACAGTCTCCCTACAGAGGAGGTCAGGCAGTCTTTTTCAGCATGGGATCAGGGTCTGGGGAGGAAGAAAGGACCATCCCCACATAGGAATCTCAGGACTAGGCTCTGGGCAGGAGCAAATATGCTTGTCTTGCTCAGCAGGAGAGAAACCCTGGCCCATTCATTTTGCTTCCCTAGGCAAGACTCTAACATCTCCATTTGTGAAGACACCATCATGCTTCATTTCTCTGCACAATGGACACAGAGACACCATGTCTGGGATCGTTCAGCCTGAGGAAAACAAGGCTCCAGGGAGACCTTATTGTGACCCTTCAATATATAAAGGGAGCTTATAAGAAAGATGGCAAGAGACTTTTTTACCAGGGTCTGTAGTGGCAGAACAAAGGGCAACAGCTTTAAACTGAAAGAGGGTAGATTTAGATTGGACATAAGGAAGAAATTTTTTATGATGAGGGTGGTGAGACACTGGCACAGGTTGTCTAGAGAAGTTGTGGATACCCCATCATTGGAAGTGTTCAAGGCCAGGCTGGATGAGGCTTCGAGCAATCTGATCTAGTGAAAGATGTCTAGAGAGATTAGGCTAGATAATCTTTGAAGGTCCCGTCCAATCCAAACCATACTATGATTGTAAGATCTCTCCACTGGGAATTCACAAAGGGCACCAAGATAGTAAATTTACATATTTTTTTTTAAAATCATTGGAGGTGGGTTTTTTGAGTGCGGAAGAAAGATAACATTTGTGTATCTGCTGGTGGATATATCAAAGTGCTGCAGACTGTTTAATCTCCTTGCTTTTCTGGTCTCTAACTAACCATAGCTCAAGTGTTTGGTCGTGCATCCTGATCTGTCTCAAACCTGCTTCAGAGTTTCTTCTCTCTCAATATCTGTACAGACCCTCTGAGTTTTTAACTGCCACCAAAAAGGCAAATAACAGCTTTGTCTAAATAGACAGCAAGAGTAAAGTACCACTGTGACTTCCTGAGGCTTAGGGGACTTCTTCCTATTTGGCATCTGGAGGCTGCAACTCCTTTTTGCTCTAGAGGTCTCGTTGGGCTTTGTATTTCCACTTTTGGGACGACATAATTCTATTTAACTAGTTTTCCAAACAAATAAACATTTTTCTTCAGCATTTCAAACAGCATGGTGAAGAAAAGTGTATTTTAATAAGCAAGTGGTGTTCTCTTGCCTCTCTGGCCTTATCTAATCTCACCTCTCACCGCCAGATACGACAGCCAGGTCAGCTCTGACAGGCTTTGCTCTTCAGTTACACCACCAGAGCCAACTTACGTCCATTCAGACAGTGACAATTCTTTGCAATTGTGTTCCAATTTTCTTGTACTGGGAGAGAATTAATTTTCTTCATAGTAGCATGTATGGGGCTATGTTTTTTATTTGTGATGAAAAATGTTGATAACACTGTTTTAGTTATTGCTGAACCGTGCTTGCAAAACATCAAGGACTGTTTTTTCTCACACTGCCCCACCAGTGAGTAGGCTGGGAAGCACAAGGAGTTAGGAGGGGACACAGCTGGGACAGCTGACCCCAGCTGACCAGAGGGATGTTCCAAGCTATATGACCTCATGCTCAGCAATAAAAGTTGGGGGAAGAAGGAGGAATGGAGGGATGTTTGAAGTTATGATGTTACGCATGATGGATCCCTGCTTTCCTGGAAATGGTCAAATAGCTGCATGTCGATGGAAAGAGTGAGCGAGTGGCTGCCTGGGGTTTAGCTGCCTGCTGCAGTTAAACTGCAACAGTTGTTCATAGTGGTCTGGATGCTGTTTAAAGGATGAGACTGCAGCCATACTCATTTTGGTATTGCCTTGTAAGGCTCATTAAGTGTAAGCTGTCAGACAGCTATTAGAAAAGGATGATAGATCAAGGCACTACAAGAATCTATAAAACAATAACTTTCCTATGCAGCTGACTGACCAAGCATCTCCACATACAGAAAGGAGAGGTTTCTATGCCCTGTTGCTCCCTGCAGCATAGCAAGGAAGAAGTCTGGATAACGTGAGCTGCATCAGTCACATCAATCACTCACCTCACTTAAAAGAACGGCACAAGTAAATTCTCTGGAATTGATATACAACTTGTACTAAAATTACAGCGCACAAAGAAATATTTTAGATATAGGGAGTTCTGTATTTTCCTTTGTTAAAAATAAAACGATCGATACCTAATGAATGACCTTAGTAATGCTTTTTTACATAAAGTCAGATTTACTGTAAATGCTGGAACTATAAAGAGACATGGTTCTCTTTTAGAAAGCAGCCAGAACAGATAAACTGAAAACTCCAGGTTGCCACGGAATGTTCTTTTATAGACAGCCTTAGAAAACGTCAATTCCAAGTAGACATAATATCGTACAAAAATTCTTGCAAGGACAGGCATAAACCCTCAAGACTCTCAACAGAGTTTTCTTCCCTATCAATACTCTGCAATGGACTGAATAGTTTTTATGTCTGCTTTCTCCTCAGAGGTACCTGCACTTCAAGGGTCTCAGACTGGTGAAGCCCATTCAAAACAGAATTTAAATGCATATGTAATTAACATAGAGAAAATGGCTTCCTGATAGCGATGAGGATAGATACGTTAAAAAAAGATTTATTCTGGAACCATCTCTATTTGCAAGGAAAAGTCTAATTGCTGTATATATTAACAGGATCACTAATTCAGTTAAAAATGGAAATGTAACGAGGTCTAGGATTACTTCAATCCCCTTTAGGAATGCAAAGTGCTTTAAGAAAGTATTTTGCTTCCCCAGCTCACAGGAACCTGATCATAGGAAGAGTGGCAGGTGTTAAAACTAGCAATAAATTACAGAAGCCAAGAATATGAGTCAACTGGGCTGGTAATCTGATTACCAGAAACTGACTTTTAATGATCTGAAAACTCGTGTAAATTTTCTCTTCCTTTATGATTTATTTCATACACATATGCACATACACATTTCACTCATGGGGGAATTACTGTAATAAATTTCCTTCATCCCCCTGAAGGCTACAAACATCCTAGCATGCTTGACCTGCATGTAGTCCTGTTTAGGACCAGAGACTGTTTAGGCTTATTACACGTCCCTGTGAGCAAGTGTGGACCCCAACAGCCGCTGCATAAAGCAGGGTACATGGCCAGTAGTGATACCCAAGCCTTTCCGAGCCTGGGAGCAGGGAGCTGACATCAGCTAGCTCCAGGTGACACGTGGATAAAGAAAAATGGGACTTTCTAGTTTAGGCGGTTTTTGCCCTGAAGACATAACGGTATTCTCGCAACTCCACTAGCATGTGGCTCAGTTCATGTGAACTTAGTGCACGTCTCTCGCAAGTCAAGTGAACTCATAGACCTTATTGCTCTCTACAACTACCCGAAAGGAGGTTGTAGCGAGGTGGGGGTCAGTCTCTTCTCCCAAGTAAGAAGTGATAGGACAAGAGGAAATGGCCTCAAGTTGTGCCAGGGGAAGTTTAGATTGGATATTAGGAAAAATTTCTTCACTGAAAGTGTTGTCAATCATTGGAACAGGCTGCCCAGGCAAGTGGTTGAAGCACCATCCCTGGAGGTATTTAAAAGATGGGTAGACACAGTGCTTAGAGATACGGTTTAATGGTAACTTGGCTGTGCTAGGTTAATGGGTGGACTTGATGATCTTAGAAGTCTCTTACAACCAAAATGATTCTATGATTCTACCATAGGTGTAAGTGTTAATGGGATCTGGGTCCCTGATCACAACCAAAGCAAATAGCAACCAGGCTGAGCCAGAGGAGAGCAGCAACCCTGGCAGACATAAAGGGGAGCCCATTGTACCTCTGGTAGGCCAAGATAAACCAAACAAGAGGTGCTGATGGCATCTGCTGTGCCTGCTTTGCCTTGGCTGCTCACCAGGGAGAGGTTAGATGCAGCTGGGGTGTGAAAACCTTCTGCAGGACTTGTATCCCACCTTTGGGCAGCAACTTGTGTTTAAAAGAAAGGCCAAGCACTCCAGTAACATGTGTCAACATTTGCTCTGGGCTCTCTGGCAGCTGTTGGGGGGGGTAAATTCTCACACCCCAGAGGTGATCAGCTGGTGCCCTCAAGCAAGAAATTTGATTGCCCATATCCTGTCTTCACCTGCCCACTTGCAAATGCTTAAGTGATAAGATTTTCCAGCCTTTCTAAAAAGCTAGTCACAGGTTTTGCCTCCACAAGCTGCTATGGCTATGAAGAGACGAGGCAGCTCCCTCCCTCCATTTCGCGTAGCTCATATCTGGTCTGTCCTTTCAGGCAGCAGGAGAGGGTCGTGCTGCACGGCCAGGGTTTCCTTTAAGGGCAGGTCTCTGAAAAAGGAGTGATATATATTTTATAACCATAAAATACTTCAGCACTGAACAGTTCTGTCATCCGGAATATTAAAACATGATCAGAGGTATTTTATACAGCTGTTATTAAATAGTCATTAAACATTTCTGGAAATTATACTCCTAGGGGATTTGACACTGAAGAATAGACTCTCAAGGCCCAGTCTGAGCCATGACTTATAAAAACATAAGCCTACCAAATGCACTGAACTTGTCTTCATCATCAGTTATCTCTGAATGCAATGATTTTCTACATAGTGTGCAGAGTTTGGTCCAGGGTATCTATTTCTGTCCCCACCTCACCCCAGGAACATTGTGCCCTACAGGCACACATAGCACATGGCTTTGCAGTGTATCGGAGGAGACTGCAAAACAACCACAAGAAGCCCATTTGGCTGAGGATCTCAAGACTCATTTTTGGACTTAAGGATAAAGTGGAGTTTATCTCACCTAATTTTAGATCTCTAGGAAGCAGGACCCCATGCCAGTGCTAAGAAGCAGTATTTGGAAGCTGGTGGAAAGACACAGACTGATGGTTTGACCCATTCTTTGATGATGAGTGTTCCTTGGCTGCTGCTGACGACGGTAACTATCTCAGGCAACTGGTTCAGATGTCCAGGCTGTCTCCTTTAGAGACCCGACTCCCCTTCTTCTGCACACAAACCCAACCACAGATTCCCAGCAGCAACACAGAAGTTTCTTCCCTGAACATCAGAGTTTTAACCTGGAGATTGATAAAGATGATGAGGGGGTTTATGCCTCTCTTGAATTTATTTTTTCCAGATGCAGAGGTAATGGTCTTTCGTGTCACAGCTGAGTGGAGGGCACAGTAGATCGTACTATCTTTACCTAATTTTTACATGGCTTCAGGAGAAAAGGTAGTGCTTCCTGCTGTGCCTTTGAACTCTGCAGGGATTTTGCCTGAAAGGAAAATCCTCTCTTATTTACAGACGAATTCAGATTCCCAGAGCGCTCCAGAGATCTGGCTCAGTTGTAACCAGGCTGTTCGCCTGACTCCACTGGAAGTTTTGGTCTTCTGCTCTCACACAGATTGCTCTGCTAAGGGAGAACAATTCTCCTTCTTAATGAATATGTAAAAAAACAGTTTCCACTCTCATAATTCTCTCAGCTGGTTAGTTAAAAGCCTCCACTGGTGGTATACAACAGCAAGAATAACAGCTTGATTAATCCCCATCTACTGGTCTAAACTAAAGACCGTGCCATTTTGTCACGTTGCAGTGACAGAGTCATCATAAAACAATACAGCTTGAAATGTCTCTTGCAGATTCAGAAGGTTATAGTGGTATCCCCACTGACCCCAAATATCTGGAGGTATGCTAATTTTTCCTTTGCTGAAACAAACAGGAGACCGACGTTGAGATTTCATTGTTATGGAAATATATTCTGCTCAGGACAATTACATTTGTCTTTTTTCCCACCCCCACAGAAGTATCAAGAATATTTAATATGCTATCCTGATTAACAGTGTTGGTTTCCTGTTTCTGGGGTAATTGGTCTAGGTAATATATGCATAGAGGATATGGCAGAAGAGAAGCTACAAAGCTTCACTGTTGATGCTATTATCAAATTCACCTGAGAAAGCCCTGCTTTTCTGCTGGGAGGATCTCAAAACATGAGTAATGGTAGCCTTGTCATTCCTTTGTGGGCTCTCCTGAATGACATCGATGCTTCTTTCTTACCCCAGCCTGTGGAGACACCCATGCTAAAAGCAGACCTTGAACTGTGTGGTGGGATATACACCTGGACAGAAGTTATCTATGGAAAACTTCAGACATCTCCTCCCAACCTGTGCAAGTTCTTGGGTCTTTGTATTCATCATAATGCTTTGGGAAGAGATCTGGATTGCTATAAAAGCCACTGTGCCTGGGACTGAATAATGAACAGGGCAGTTACTTCACCAGTGGCATATTTATAAATTTCAACATGGTTTGGAAGGGGTTTGTGAAAAAACATCAGTGACTGCTTAGTCAGATCTATCTATCTGAAGACGCTGACAACTCTTTTTTTGTTTATTTCGGGCCATCTGCTCCAGCAGTGCAACTGGATTCTGCCAACTGAAGCGGAGCCACTGCTTTACCCCGGCTCCAGGTTCACACTCTGCCTTTCCTATTGATTTCAGCAAGGCAGAAGTACCAGGACATTCACAAACATTCAGAATATCTGCTTTAATTAGCTGTTCTGGGTTTTATGTTTACTGTCTTAGGGACAAATACGCAACCACAAAATGTGACTCAGTTTGCCTTTTGTGTGGTTTTGCAGATTCCATGTTAAGGCTGAGTTCTAATTCTCTTTAGAAAAAGAAAGGCAACATTTCAAACCCCTTGTGTTTCTAAACAGTTTACCTAATTGTGTCTCTATAACTGTTGTTTATGCAGTGCATATGTATGTAAACATGTTTATGTTATACATATTTGAATCTGAGCTGCATTTCAATGCATGCCTATATGTGAAAGACAATCACAGCTGCTTATCCCACCCTGAAGATGTGTATCGCACTGTGTTCATCTCTCTTCCTCCTACGTTTTGCTTTCAAGTATCTTCCCAGAAAGTAAAAACCCACAGCACTTCCATTTAAGAAAAAGGGAAAGCGTGGCCTAAGCATCCATACCCCATAATTGCACATCAGTAACATGCAAAATAAAAAAATCAAACCCACTTTTGAATGTGAAAAAGACTGCACACGTGGAGGTAAGGACAAAATAACATAAAATGAAACTTGCAGTAATAGAGCACGCCACAGTAAGATTTTTTTCAGAAAACAATTTTAAGACTGATAATTTTTAGGAGGGAAGGATAAACAAGCGCAGAGATCTGTATGAACAAACAGCAACCTACATGGCTTTGAGTAAGACCAGACAGAATAAGTGTTGGTTTTCTGACTACAAGAGTAAGGGGTCTCTGGGACATCTTCTCTCTCCATCAGGAGCATCCTTCAGCATTTCAGGATGGAGTGTGATCGTGTAAGGATTGGGATTACATGACATAGCTGGATTGATAACATAGACTGTTATCAACTAGAGTCAGTGACCCACAAGGTCACTCCAAGTCCTGCACTATCATATATTTAACCCTTTCTTTCCTGATCCTCTGCCACCTACCATCCTTTTCCATTCTGTGGCCTAAATATTGCGCTATGTCTTCTCAAGTATGTCATTTTCAGATAGGTTTCTCACTTCCATTCCCTAGAGAAAATGACAGAGAAAAGGAAATTTTTTACGATTCCCCATCCCGTTCACTTCTGCGTACCCGTGTATCTCCTGTTCATTTCTCTTGGCCAGACCACTGAGGCTGATGGGATGATGGGAGAACACGACAGACTAGGTCTGGGCTGCCTCTTCAATTGAAGAGTTTTAAAATTCTCTATTCTCCGTGCCTAGTGGGGTGTGATAAATCCAACCATCCTTTCCCAGGACTTCCTATGTTATGGCAGTGTGGGAACCCGGTGCTAAGGATATGCGTTTGAAGTGCTGCAACCTGGAAAGACCAGGAAGCTTAGTGTCACCAGGTGCTCAGGAGCTGTGCAACCATTTCCCTCACTTTTTCAAAGGCACTGTCCCTTCCCAGGATTGGACTGGTTTAATCGCAGTGTAATAGCTCTTGCTTCTTCCTCCCTGTTTTGATACAGATCTAGAGTAGATAGTTGGAATGGAAAATACATAATTGATGAGTTTTTTTGAAATGCATGGTCCTGGAAGTCTGCAGTTTTTTACTCAAAAATTGGAAACATCTACACTCTAGTGTGGTATTTCCCATCTAAAATACCTTCACAATGAAAGACTAAAGATCACACCCTTTTGCATCTGTACGTACATTACTACACTGATAGTAATTCAGAAAAATACATTTATTTTCACTTTCAAACACTTCAGAGCTGTTTGAATTTTCCATGAGCACAGTTCCCCACCTGCATTTCTACCTTACATGGTAATTTCTTGATGTTTTGACCTCATTCAGTGTCTCCTGTGGATAGTGCAAGCTAGAAAGGGTTAAAAGCACCATTGATACTCTTCCCATCACAGACCACCTCGCTGCCCCTTCTCCTGGGGATAGGCAGCCCTTGATGTCCTGATGGCTTTATTCTCTTTGGTGGTAAAGCACAAATACACAACCTTGGCCTTTTTTTTCCGGCTCTGTTCTTCTCCCCAGTGCCAATATATTTTAAGTGTGATGAAGAAACAAAACACACTGGTGCATAGCGATATAGACTGACGGTCTGTTTATTTAGAGCAGCTGTGAAACACCAACCAGGCACCTGCAGATGTATAACAGGTTAGCCTGCAGTTGTAGCACCAGCTGCAATGTGCTAGCTGTTTTCTTAACACTGGGGAAGGGGTGTTTTCTGCTCTGAGAGCTCATGGCCTTAGGCATAGACAGAGGAGGAGGAAGCAACTCCCAGAAGTTTACAATTTAGTCTCTCTTCCTTTGTAGGAGGGGATGGTGATGACTTTGAAGCCAGCTCTGGTCTCAGCTGTAGCTCTGGCCTGCTGTGCTCCCCTTCCTCTGCCCTTTTCTCTCCCCGCTGCTCTATTTAGATCACAAGAGTCTGTGGCTTTGTGGCTGCACAGTTGAACCAGACAATGGTCACTCTGCAGGCTCTGGAAATTTTTGCAGGATGAGCAATAACTTGTGCAAAACTAAAGTCTCTCCGAGTGGCCTGTCCAGAAAGGGTAGAGAGCTGAAAGAAGGTCTTTCATGGGGGACAGGGCACGACAGGGTTCAGGAAGTGCTTCTGTGCTCCTGGGGAGTATGGGAAGAGTCCTGGCCATGGTCATATGAGGGGCTGCTGCAGGGATGAGCAGCGCAGGGAGCAGGGGTCTGTGTAAGTACCAGTCGGGGCCTGAAGGAGGTAAAGTATATAATATATACGTGTGGCTGTGGCTCCGGAACAGACCTGTCCTACAAAGCCACCCTTTGCTGCCTTGATGGATAGCAATCCCTGTTAGCCGATGCATAGGGATTATTCTCTACAGGACTCAAAAAGCCCAATTCATTATAGCAAGGCCTACTTTTTTTTCCTCTTTTTCCACTCCAGTGGAGCATAAATGACCTGAATAAATCCTACTCCTTTGGCACATGCAATGCACGGAATGTGTTCCCGGTGCTGTATCAGGATTTATCTCTTGGTGCATGTTGTGAACACACATTTCTTTCTAGTCAGTAGAATTGTTATAGCTATAGAGCTTGATTATTGAAAGGGGAGCTGGTTGGTGGAAGGAAGATATATAAATGTGATATACACAGTACACGTCAGCCACACCAGCTGGAAAAATCCATTTATTTCCACTGACTGAATAACTCACTTTTGATTCCAGCTTATACAGGTAGGAACATGATTACTCAGTGCCTGTCTCCAATAACTCAGCTAGTGTTGAGCTTTGTTTAGCCTCTGTGGCCAGAGCCAGCTCCTCTCCAGAGCTTTATGCCTGCAGTCCCACTGGTGTTCGGGGGTGGGAACTGGTACGGACCTGCCCTGCTCCAGCTTTGACACACATCCCAGGGCAGGGGGTAGGGTCTTCTGTCCACCAGGTGCAACGAACATGTATGTAAATGTAGAAGGAACTGGACAGGGGCACAAATGTACTTGCCTTGTACGTCCAGCCATACAAAACCATCAGATGCGTGGTGGGATGGAGATTGTGCCATGGGAAGAGAGAAATGCCCTTTAAAGTGTGGGAAATGGTGACTCAATTTTGCAAATGTCCATCATGGGGTCCCTTGCTTGAACAGGGGCTATGAACAGAAACATCTGGGAATCACGAAGAAACCAAAAACCTCCACCCCAAGGCTTCAGTGCTCCCAGCCTTCTTGGAGGAAGAGCTCTGCTGTTTGCACGTGGATTTCTGTGGGGCTTTGCCTCAGTCCTGTGGCTGCCTCGAGCAGTGGCAGGCCACCCAAATGTCTGTCAGGCACCAGGCTGGATTCTCACCTCTGAACAAGGGTGATAGCTGAAGTCTTGTGAATCCCACCGCTCACTGCCGCTGTGCCTCTGTCCAGACTGTCTGTGATGTGTCTGAAGTTATTTCCACTTCATTTCTTCCTTTTCCCACTTTATCTTTCTTCCCTGGCCAAAAAGTGACCTCCAGCTGCCTTTCTCAGCCAAGACAGAGATGTCTCCCAAATGCTAATAAATCCAATCACAGTGATTTCCAGACAGCCTGTTCTCTGTTGAGCCCCAGGGAGTGGTCAGGGTAGAGCATCTATGCTTTACCAATAGATAAGCTTGTGCACAGCAGGTGAAAATCCTTGTAAGGATTTTCAGCCCAGCAATCACCAGGCCAGGTGTCTCATTACTGTGTATAATGAAATAATATCCCAAGGAGTGTGAAAAGATAAACATATGTCATTCAAAACTCCCCTGATTATGGGAAGTGTCCACCAACAGGGCACCCAATTAGTCTATGCAGCTTTATATTTTGCCCATCTGTTTTTACTAATCTGGCCTCAAGTGTGCAGTTTAGTGCTGTAAACCTTGGGTCAGGACTGTTTTATTAAACTCTGTGGCTTGCAGCATCAGCCTCCAGCTAGGAGAACTGTTTTGAAAGTCTTCCAAATAGCAATGCTGGTAGTTACATTTTCTGTGCTCTGAACACACTTGTTGCCTGGTCTGTGCCTCAGTTTCAGGGAAATATATGCATGTATCTTGGAAAGAGTGAGGTTGCTCTGCAGTTCTCATGCAGTAGGCTCTCTACCTGCCTGCATCCCCCTGCTTGGCTCTGCCCTCCATACTGGTGAGGACCTGAGACACCAGAGCTACCAGCTCTTTGTGCCACACATGGTCTGCTCAAGGCACCACTACTCACACTCCTGTGCATTTTTGGGCTGCAAACAGGAGCCTCCTGAGAGCACGTCTTCTTCAGTGACCTCTCTGTTGTCACCATGACCAGAGTGGCTGCTGCTCCCAAATAAATGGATATTTATGGTCTCTCTGTCAATACTCACTTGTGAGTCTCCTCTCAGCTTTTGCCCTTCCACTTCTACTAAACAAATGCAAAAAACTTCACAGATCTTTTCCTTCATTATCCAAGGCTGTAGGCTGAGATCAGAACATCAAGATAGGCACTGACCCGCGCAGCAGGGTAGAAAGATGGCTGGAAGATAAATCAAAGTGGCAATGAAGAATGAGAGAAATAAGAAGCACACCAAGTTGCTGAAGAAAAGACCTCAGCTGATATAGCACAAGGAATAAGGTCTACAACGTGCTCAAGAGCACCACGCTGTGAAACACTGACCTTTACATGCTTGTCAAGCGCTACTGGAGGAGCTGGTCATCAGCTGCCTCTTCGTGTCCCTGACAGTCGTACAAGCTGCAGCACCCTGCTACTGAATCCTCATCTGGCAAGACTTTGTGAGTTAATTTACCGTTTTGCGACGTGCTGCACGCAAACCCAGCAGGCAGTGATGATCTGCCTGTACAATCAAAGTGTAATGTGCAATAGTGTTGCATACAGAAAAGGAGCATGATGAAGTTGTGAAAGAATATTGATCATAATGAACACTGCATAGGTATGGCCAATATATTTATTTTCTGTAATCATTCATCTATGGAAAGCTTGTGGGAAGTCAATATGCTGAGCATTCATGACTGGTCAAGGGGACTTTTTCATAATTTTGAGGACATGTTTGGAGAAAGCTTGAAGGTGATTGCTAGAAAATCTAACAGCTGAGAGACAGAGGCTCGTAACTTTGTCAGACGCAGAAACCAGATTCATAATATGAAGGACCTTTTATTATGCTTTTCTTTTCTCACTGGGCTTGTGTCCTACAGTAACAGTAATTCTTGCTGTCAAAGTATCTAAGCTAGACACTCCCATAGGCTTGTTAATTTGGCCAGTTGGAAAGAAAGTACTGTATTTCTTTAGATAAATACAGTTCCTTGCTTTGTAATGGAAAACTCATCTAGCAGGAGCTCTGCAGTTGCTGCTTTGAGACAGCTTGCTTTCAGATACAACAGGGATATCAGCTTTGACACGTTCATCACAGTTAGCTGTGTTGCAGAGATCCAGCTGAAATCATTGTCCACCACTGGACCCTTTCTGAGGTAGAAGAGTTGTTCTTTAGGAGACAGAAAGCAATCACCTAAATGAAAAGTCTGCTGCAGAGCCACATTTTTACAAGCTCTCGGTAAGCTTCGTAGCACTTGCATGTCTTCTCTCCTCCTCTGAAGTAATTTAAATTTTTATGATCTACTTGGTGAAACATAGTGTCACATAAAAGATTTAAAATGAAATGTATCATTCCTATCAGGAAGCATATTAGAAGGTGTTTGCACATCTCTTTTTATGACATTGGGAAAGTAATTGGACACAAATGCTGAAACCTACTTTGTGGTTTGCTGGGTAGATGCTCCTTTTGTGATTTGCTTCAGAAAGTAGCACAGTGAAACAATTTCTGCTTCCCGGACTGTAGCTTTGCACCAGGAAGGGGCATCTGCCTTTGACTGTGCCATTTGTTGGTCCTAGCTCAGTGCCAGGGACCAGCAGCAGCTACTGCAACAGCTGGCAGGAAAGCAACATGTGTCGGTGAATTGTCTTTACATGGCTCACATTGTCAATAGACGGCAGGAACCAAATAACCTCTAAATGGATCTTTGTGAATAGTATTCTGCAATATTTTCTTGTTTCCAGCCTGGACACAGATGTTACGGACATAATTGTCCATGCTGAAATACTTCCCAGCACTCATTATAATCGGGGCAATAGGAAATATTTCTGCATGGAGAAAAGAGGATTATGCCTTATGGCATATATGCATAACACATGTTCATCTGCTTTTATTTGCTGTCACCCGTGCTTAAGGCCAAATGAGGCATGCCATTTTGCTAATGGACACCTGTCTTGTGAGGGAATTGTTCATTCAGTGCTCACAGATGTGAATAAACATCTTAGACCAGCATCTAGGAATTTAAGGAACGAATTGTGATAGTGCACCCAGACAGGTGTCAGCTTGGATTATTCAGCTGTACTTGTCTCGGAGACTACTGCGGTCCTGGCGTATCATACACACAAGAGAATTTCAATCTGATAACCTTTGTGATCAGTATCTATTGGAGAATGTATATAATGTACATTATCTTTTCTGTCAATTCATAATTATTAAATTATTTTTGCTGTACTGAACTCTTGATTATATGTTAAAAAAGATTTAGGTTTCTTCAATCGATAGTTTCCACGATATTTTATGATGATAACTCACTTATTGGTTAATAAATATTCAAAGACTCTGGCAGTGTTGTCCTAGAGGGAAGAAAGGCATTCATAGCAAGACAGATGTCTTTAACAAGCACATCAGCCATTTAACTACAAAGGCAGCCTTTCTACGAGTTGAACATGCTGCCATAATAAAAGTTCACCAGCCATGTCGAGCTTATGGTAGCAGTCATTTGGCAGGATTTGGAAATCCGCAGAATCTGAGAGCAACCACAATCTGCACAATATGGGATGGTGTCTCTTCTGCTCAGGGCATTGACACCTTGAATGCACAGCTGTGGACTGAACTTAAAAGACCTCTGAGTGCCCAAGGAGTACCCCTGCAGGCAGCAAAGAGGACTAAACCCACGATACTTCCCAGCAGAGGTTAGATGACCAGAAGGGTCTCCAAGAAAAGCTGCTAAGACATGTTACTGGTTATGGAAATGTAATTGTTACAGCAAGAGGCACACAGGAATGAAAGGACGCCTTATGAAACACACTGATTTTTGCCAACTTGGGAGAGAAGTGTAAAGTGGGGACTAAGCTACGGTGATGATCTGTCCACACCATGAGCCCAGATACGTGAAAGCATATTGTTGTGGTAGAACGATAAGCTAAAAAAAACCACAGTGAGCGCCGTGACCATGTTAATGGCAAGAAGGTCAGTACACCTCTCTGGGGTGTATACCTTCAGACAGGCTTCCAGCCTGCACCTGAAAGGCTGCCTGTGTTTATGAATTGTGTTAAGCGAGCCCTGCAATGAAAAGTAACTTCCATGCTCTCGCCTCAGTGCTTCTGTAACACTTGCACATTTAATGGCTGTTTTGCAGACTCTGAACGAGCTGCATAGCTCTGCATTCCCTGCAAGATCCTTTCTTTCCCTGTTAGGATGCCCGAGACTGACCAGGAGGAAGAGCATCTGTCCCAGGTGCCCCATGACATTGTCATGCTCTGCAATCAGAAATCAAAATGCAATTCAAATGTGCCTTTAAGGCAAGGGATGAAGGATCCTCTTAAAAAAAAATATTCCCATACAGTCAAATTTCAGGAAGAAATCATCAAATTTCCTTGGAACATATATGAATCTCACTAAACTCAGGAAGAGGCAAAATAAACAAAATTTATTCTGGATTTTAGGTTTTTGACTGATGCCTGTATACCAATGGGATGGGCTCATTAAGTATGCATAGTTAGATAAATTAACTGGAGTCCTTGAAGGAGGAACTTATTCAAAGCAGAAAGGATATTTTATTCAGAAAGGTTTGTATGCTAAGGTATTTTCTCCCAGCCAAATAAGATGTGACTGAGAATTTGCTTTTAATTAATACAAGTAAAACTAGTGAACAGAGAAATTAAATTCCTCCAGAAGTAATTTTGCAGATTTGTTTAGCCTTAGGTTAAAGCTTCAGTTGAGGAAAGGGGAGGAGATGATCTATTACTGTCTATGCTCTGCTAGAGTTTTGGTGGAATCCGTATTTACCATTTTATAATCAATGATATATGTCTAGTTAGCCACTGACTGAGGCATGAGTAAGGACACTTCACGGGAGAGCTGGTCTGAGCAGGAAGACAGAAAGCAGAAAGCCTTCAGACCATGCTTGAAACAGTTGTATGCAGATCATCAGCAGCCCTGTCACAGTTGATGTTCATAAAGATATTCCAGAATTTAAAAATTAATTATTTAATTCCGTGCAAAATTTGTATCGGTGTGGCAACCATTGGCTGTGTTTACACTGTGGGTTTGGACTGGTCCTCAGTTCACCCCAGGACCCTGTCACAGATGGAGTGATGCACTTCACTCATATAAGAGAGAAGCAGCAATATATTTATTGATACAAAACAATGATTTAACAAAGTTTGATAACAAATGTGACAGTAACAAGATTCAATGGCAAGGTAAACTTGATTATTTACTGCATAGAGAAGAGGGTCAGACAGAACTGTCAGGGAGACCCTCTCTTTTCAGAAAGGATCCCGTTTCTTTCTAAACTTCTCAGAGAGGAGTTTAGGTGTGTCTGGATCAAGTCCTAGTCCCAGACTTGGTCAATGGTTTATGTCTAAATGATTATATTTGCACAATCAATCCTTTATATCACTTAGCTAAGATTTCTAAGTTTAGCATGTATTAGCAACTTACTGCCACAACCATCTGTTGTGGCAAGGAATCTCTGAATCTCAAGAAGTAACCTTGATCGGGAGTCCCTACTCAAGAGGAGATCCTGGCATGCAGCCCACTGCCGTGCAGCAGAGCTCAAAGGGCTCTTGGGCTCTTTATAGAGGTAAGGTGATTGACCTATAGTCATATCTGCGTATTGACAACAGTACCAGCATTGCTCGAGTTAGCCGTTGGCTATTGTGTTGTTATCTGTCTTCCCAAAACCACGTTGAGCCAAATGGAGCCATCATGACTAGATGCACCCATTATGATCACTGTGGGTGATTATCTCTTGGGCAGGGTTATGGGAGAAAAAGGTCAGGTTGGCACACCATCACAGATCCTGTTCTCTTAATTGGCCATGGCCTGCATGCTGTATTACTCAAAAAAAATTCTCAGAGAATGGAAAAAATAGGAAGGTAAATGCTGTGTGTGGTTTGGTAGTTGGGTTGGTCCAGAGACTGATCTACCTGGCAATATGGTGGGGCTGCCCCACATCCTGGCACCTCAGCTCAGACTGGTCCTTGAAGGGTGTCCCAGAAAGCCTTTCTTTTTCATTTCCATATGCCCTCCTGCTGTGATGGCATTTCATCCAGGTGCTGTGTTATGGGGGTAACGAACATGGCAGGTTGCCACAGAGTCAGTCCTCTCATTGTTTCATAACACAACAAGAACTCCAAAAGCATTTTAAATGACAACTTGACTGTGACTCACACAAAGGCCTCAAAAGGGTGAAATGTGCCCTTAGTTATTGTTGATGAGGGGAGGGGTTTGTGGTGGCTGGGACTCCCAAGACCACCTAGGGACAGGTGGCCTCATACTGAGAGGTTCAGGCATAGCCCCAGGCTGTGCTGCTTGACACGTGAAATGGACCATCCATGTGGAAAAGTGCCCTGGTCAGGTAAAGCAACATGCTTTTCACAGTGTCACAGACATGTGACACAGTGTTGTGTGTGACGTGTTGAGCATCTCTTAGAAGCACTGCAGGATGGTGCAGCCAATCTGCCTTTGATGGCAGTGCGGAGACAAGCCTCCTAACGCCACTTGGACCCAAAAGCAGCGACCACCCTGGAAGCAAATCACAGTCACGGTACAGAAGGGGCCATCTGGATTCCTGTCCATCCTTATGTTGTCATTTAAATGTGTCTGAACCTCTTCTTAAGCCTGGACTATCCACACTTCTTTCCTGTGCTTCAGGGCAGGGTTAGGAGATCTGCAGGGCTCCTGCCTGGAGAAGCTCAAGCTTTAGTACCAAGGCATCTGGTCTTCACTGAGCAAGACACAGCGAAGCCTTCCTCAGCTCTTCCTAAACGGATGAGCTTTAAGCCTGACCTGCACAATGTAAAATTGAGCAAATGGACAGAGCATGTATGGAACCAGCATGTGTAAGGTCACACTTCAGCCCAAGGATAGTCTCATGGTATGGTGCAGAAAAGCTGCCCTGGAGTCATCAGGAGCAAGAATTCATCTTGCACAACCACAGATAGAGACTTTTCACTAGTGGGCGGGGCTGTCCCATGCGGTGTGCAGGTTAGCCAAGCATGCATGCAGTATCTGAGGCAGATAACGCTGGTGTGAGTACGTACTTCATAGCTGACCTGTGTTCCCAGTGGTCACTCAACAGAGGTTTCCAAACTGCTGGCAGCTTGGGCTGTTGGCCACCAAATGTAGCAGGAATGTGGCAATATACTGCTAAAGAAGATAAACTACTGAGAAAAGCGGTGGTGCAGAGAGATGTGCCAATGGAGAGCCACCTGACCCTTCCCATCTTACAGGAAGGTCATACTCTATATGTGCTACAACTTAGGGCAGCCCCTGGACAATGTGTCTTAGCCTGTAGGTTACTCTGTGTCAATATTCAACCCCTGTTTTATTTCTGCAATTATAGAATCACAAATCGTACAGGTTGAAAGGTAATGCAAACAGTCTGCAGTCCTGCCTCCTGCTTGGTGTTAGATTAGACTGAGAAGCTACGGATTCTTTCTTCTGATTTCCTTTCTGCTGGTTTTGGAGTATAATTACATGGTCTTTTTTTTTTTTCTTATAAATGTTTACGTTTTACTTAAATATTTAGTTATCTCATTCTGTGATAGCCCATCAGAATTCAGGTCTGATGTTGACATCTCTCTTTCAGAATTGGTCTAGCTTAAGGAAAAAATACAACAGTGAAGGAATTTCATCATACAAGAAAGTGTGTAAACTGTCAAACACCACCGCTAAAATTTGAACTTTGGTAAATAAAAAGCACAGTCACCCAAATACATTGGGAGCCATCATTTTTGAGCGGGTAATTGTTATTTCTTTAATAATTCAATATTGGTTTTTACCTTAAAAGATGCGGTAAGCCTTACTGCATTTCAGTTAAGGCTCAAATGTATGGAAAGCATGTGTCGTGGTTTTGGCCAGATTGGCCAAGCAGAACGACAGATGGCCCTTCTGCCCCCCGTCCCTCCTCAGAGAGGAGAGGAAGAGATAAGGAGATTTATGAGTTTAGAAAAAGAACTAAACTACTTTAATGAAAATAATAATAAATAAGAAAATAGTAAATAATAATAGAATAATAAAAATTAAAGAAA
>VXBH01009656.1:146468-353251 GCA_013400035.1 Rynchops niger
TCAGAGTGAACAGTGTCTGAACAATATGCTGTTAATTTCAGACTTTAGTCAGTTAGAAGAGGCCCAGCTAAAAAGTATAATTACAAATCAGAAATTTGGTTCTGTTTTACCTCAAACCAGGACAGCATGAATCTAGAAAAAGCTTTCTCTAGGAGGCAGACACCAGTCCTCTTTGCTCCAAGTGGTTAAAAGCCTTGGAGAAGCATATCAGTGGCCTCTATTTTGTATAGAGATGCCATTTGAGTTTTAAAAAGCCTCTGTGAGGGAAGTGAACATTTTTATCCAGGGAGGAGAACAGTCAGAGGAAACATATAGAAAGCAAGGAAAAATTAAAGGAAAGGGAGAGGGAACACAACTCAGTTACTTTTCTCCGAGGATCACGTTCCCGAGGACATTGTTCCTAGAAATGTGGTATTGGCCATGCAAGGGTGTCTGGGTGTGAGTGTTTTCCAGGGCAGGTTCTCCACCGCTCCTCACTCCACCCCCTTTTCCTCCCCTGCAAGCCTGGCAGCCCTGCCTCCAGCCCAGCCGCTGAGCCCTGGAGCCACAACCTCAGTCCTCTCTGGGTGGCTTTGCCATGTCTAGCCCTTGGTTCCACCCACCCCCTTTCGGGAAACAGACCAACTTTGTGCTTATTGTCCTATTCAGTCCCAAGTCAAAGTTCATACACTCCCGAACCAAAGTCAGAGACCTCTTGGCAGGTACCAAATTTTATTTGGTCAGGTGCTTTCCACACTGTTAGCTGTGATCTTCCTCTTGCTCAACCCTCAAAGCATCTGCTTCGTCACCACCTGCGCCTGCTCAATAACCACATGTAGATCAGTCAGTTGCATCATTTAGCTCTGAGTGTTGATGCAGAAGGAGCCATTACCAGATCAGACCCATCACACTGTATGACTTGGGAAGAATTACTTAAATAACAGTCTGCTACAGAAAAGGTTCTTCAGCTTTTCCGATTCACCCAGTCTTACAAAATCAACTTATGTCAATACATCATTTGAAGGTTAATTGCCAAGGAAGTCCAAAATTAATACTTTTTTTTTTGACCGAAACATTGTTTTGAGATTTAGAATCATTTACCAATGAATAAGTCAGAAAGAACATGTATTTCATTATTTAATCTATGTCATGTAATACTTTAAACAAAAGGGTTTTTTTCCCTAAAAGTTTCTTGCTATTGACACTTTGAAAATTTAACTAAGACCTTCATCTGCCTTTACCCGAGGCAGATCACGTGGTACACTTCTCCCTTTATTTCTAAAAGGTGTGTGCCTGAGGATATTTCTGTTTACAGACCTTGTAAAAGCCTTTTCAAGGACTGAATCTTTCTTTGATACAGTAAGCAAAACGTTGCAGTCCTCATCAGGTATAAAATAATGAGGCAGTGCATGCAAATGAGCCTTTGATATGCAGTATAGCATTGTTCTCGCTGTGTTGGAAGAAAAAAGCATGTGACTGTAGACGCTTAAATTTGTAAAATGAAGCATCTTTCTATGCCAACAGATTGCACGAAACTTACTAGTATCAGAAAACTGTGCTCTGCTAGAAAAGTCAGTTAATATTTTCTTGCAAGCCCAGCAGTCTTACAGGTGACTTATGCTGTTTGTTTTCATGAAGATCTAACCAAGATAAAATACACGTGCTTTGAATTTTTTCTGCTGAAAAGATGTTTTCAAATGTAAACGATTTGTATTAGTCTGTTCACGTTCCCATGTGCATTCATCTTGTTTGCTCAAAACTGTAAGCACAGAGAATTACAGGCTCCAAAACCCAATTGATTTTGCTTTGGCTTCAGTTATCGTTGAAACCACAACTAGGATTCCTGGTTCACTTGGAGGGCTCCAGGGGAGCTTGAAATTCCTATATATATGGAGGCTACACCTGAAATGAGTCTGATTTTTGCCAGTGGCATTGCTAGTGTTAGTGCCAGCTGCTGGCAGGGCTTGAGGGGATGGCCCCATTTAGTTGAGAAAATACCTGAAAAATTTGGAAAGCCTGAAAGGTGGTGGTGAGACAGGGCACCAGGTGGCCCTGGCAGCTTCATCACTTCTCAGCTGCTCTCACATCATTGCCATGGAGTACCTAATCTCAATAAATTCCCAAATTCTGATATTTTGTCAGATCTTTTTTTTTTTTTTTTNNNTTTTTTCTAAACAGTCCTGCAAAGTCTGTTTCTATTAAAAGACATTGAGCACCACCAGTGGAAATTCGGGGCAACTTTTTATTTTGTTGTGTAACTAACTGGTGTGTAAGTAAGTCAGCTTTAGGTTGTGAGCTGTGGCCTGTGCTATGCAGCAAAATACCAACCCATCAGATCTCCCTTGTGACCTCTAAACTATAAAAAAATTATGACAACTAAGTTATAGCTTGTTCAAATAATTGATTTGAGGCTGTTGCTTCTTACAGAATTTGTTCTTCCCATAAATCTGTATCTTCTGTCGGAAATGGGCACACCACTAAGAGCCACGGAATTATAACAGATCTTACGCAGGTCAGTGTTTAAATTGCACGGGACAAGCAAATCGTGTTTTGCCAGTGGTCAGTCCTTAGCTTCAGAAGTACAGTATATAGAAAGGAGGTTCCTGCATTATGCATTATATGTATTGTAATATAAAATCTGCATATTCCTACCATCCAAATATTTTGCTTTCTGACATTATTAACTGTTGTTCACAAAAATACTGCGGAAAATAAAGATATGCTATTTCACTTAGACAGTGTTGTTCCAAAGGAAAGTAATTACATTAACATTTTTCCTGTCTTTACTCTCAATGGAAATCAGTCTCTGCTAGTCATAGATTAAACAAGCATTATCTCTCTGTTCAGTGGCTTTCCTGGTTTCATTGAATCACAATCACAGTATAGTTATGCTGAAAAAATGTTCATTTTTTCCCCTAAGTACAAATATTCTGCCAGCAGTGCAAAACTGGGTATTGTTAACCTTCATGCTCTTCAATATTTCTAATGTCTACCCCCCACTTCGCCTGCAAATGTACTGTAAGTAAAAATTACTTTCTTTTTATATTATCTTGATTGTTCAATTCATTTGGAAAAATATGCTGATTGTCACCTAAACGCTACCACTTTTAATGCTGAGTGGCTGATAGCAATTTGTCAGGAAAGTGAATTTACTCAGATGTATCTTAGGAAAAGAAAAGAGAAATGCAACAAGAGAGAAATCAGTATTCAGAGAGTACAGCTCTTCTGGATGTGTCGGAATAGTGCTCAGTAGCTCTCACAGCGCAGCTGGCAACAGGATCTTAGCACAGACCTACTGGGAAACACCAGTAGGCAGCAAGATGGGGACACGGGGCACACACGTGGGCGCAGGCTGCTCCCTCTCCCAGCTGAACCGATGTTCAGGAGAGCAGGGAACGACACAGGTGAAGCCAGTGCTCAGCACTCAGTGCTACTGCAGCATGCCTTCCCTCTCTTTGCTAGTGGTGACAACTAAAGGTATTGAGAGATCTTGAGGTGATGGCATCAGATTCGAAGCATCATGCACACGGGGTAATTTCTGGTTCTACCCCTCTCATCGAGAGACTTTTCTTCCAGGAATGTCCTTTCAGGTGATGCACATGTGTGGGAGATGTGTGTGGGTTTGTGGTTTGGGTTTTTTTGCTTGCTTTGTTTTTTTTCTCAGGATCTGGTCTCAGATTGGGATTTTTTGCTGCGAGAACCAGGAATGTATTTATTCAATACATGTTTTGCCTGACTGATGAGTGTGGTCGATAGGCTGTGGGGCAGGTCTGCCATTCAGAGGGACCTGGGAAGGTTGGAGAAATAGGCTGACAGAAACCTTATGAAGCTCAGCAATGACAAATGCCAAGTCCTGCCCTTGGGAGGATAAATCCCATGCACCAGGGCAGGC
This sequence comes from Rynchops niger, assembly GCA_013400035.1. Lineage (NCBI taxonomy): Eukaryota > Metazoa > Chordata > Aves > Charadriiformes > Laridae > Rynchops > Rynchops niger. The sequence goes on from VXBH01009656.1 coordinate 150,340, forward strand.
TGGGGCTGACCAGCTGGGAGCAGCTCTGCAGAGAGGGACCTGAGGGACCACAAACAGAACAGGAGTCAGCAATGTGCCTTGGTATCTTCTGTGTACTTAGTTGTATCAGCAAAAGCATTTCCAGCAGGTCAAGGGAGGTGATCCTTACCCTATGCTCAGCCCTGGTGAGACACATCTGGAGAGCTGTGCCCAGTACTGGGCTGCCCCGTACAAGAGAGACCTGGGCAAACTGGAGCGAGTCCAGTGAGGGGACATGAAGATCTTGAAGGCACTGGAGCATCATACATATGAGGAGAGACTGTGAGAGCTGAGGCTGTTTGGCCTGAAGAAGAGAAGGCTGAGGGGGGTCTCATTTAGTGTCTACAACTAGAGGATGCACAGAAGCCAGCTCTTCATGGAGGTGCACTACGAAAGACAATGGGCAACAGACATGAGTTACATTAAGGAAATGTTTACAGGAATAGTTGTAAAGCACACGCACAGATTGCTCATAGAGGCTGTGAATCTCCATCCTTGGAGGTATTCAGATCTTGGCTGGCCAGGACCTCAGGCAACCTTATCTGCATCAGTTAGCCCTGCTTTGCACGGGAAGGTTAGACCAGATGACTTCCAGGCTGCCTTTCCAGCCTGTGCAGTTCTGTGATTTTAAGATTCTGTGAAGTCTGTTGTCAAATGTGAGGCTCTGGCTATCAAGGAATTTATGAGCTCAGTGTTTTGCTTTTCCTTAAAAGATTTTTCAAACCGATGAACCTTGTTTATCACATCGGGAGGTTGAGTGAGAAAACTTGAATTAATCAATATGTTTAGCAGTATGTTCCCTAGAAAGATGGCATTAGTCTGAAAATGTAAGCCATATAAAGCAGGAATGAATAGTCTTTAGTAATCATTCTTAGGTCCCCAGCGTTGGCAAAGGACATACTTCATGGGACCCATCTTGTAATTTGTTCCAAAGCTAGGTCTATGAACTTTAGCAGTTATCCTGTATAGAGAGACATGCTTCATCAGAGACCTTTGGCATGCACTGTCTTGCTGATGTGACCTAAGAAAGTCTATTTTTAGTACAAGTTAATTTTGTTTTGCTTTGTTAATGACACTTTCGTTTCATGTGGCACTCATAGAATCGTAGAATCAGTTGGGTTGGAAGGGACCTTTAAAGGTCATCTAGTCCAACCCCCCTGCAGTAAGCAGGGACATCTTCAACTAGATCAGGTTGCTCAGAGCCTCATCAAGCCTGGCCTTGAATGTCTCCAGGGATGGGGCCTCCACCACCTCTCTGGGCAACCTGTGCCAGTGTCTCACCACCTCATTGTAAAGAACTTCTTCCTAATGTCTAATCTAAACCCACCCTGCTCTAGTTTAAAATCATTGCCCCTTGTCCTATCACTACATGCCCTTGCAAACAGCCCTTCCCCAGGTTTCTTGTAGTACCCCTTCAGGTACTGGCAGGTCGCTATAAGGTCTCCCCAGAGCCTTCCCTTCTCCAGGCTGAACAACCCCAGCTCTCTCAAACTCAGCACTCACCCCTCCAAGACCTATCATATGTGAATCGCAGCACCGAATGACTTCTGTGGGTCTGAGATGGCTCCGTTATTTTTTCTTTCTTCCAGCTTCACGACGTGGTGTCTGTTCAGCTGTGAACATTATGTGCTTGGGACAGTATTGACGATAATTTATATGATCTCTTCTACAGTGTTCTGCCTTCTCATGGCTCTTGATAAAGCTCTATCACTTTCTGCCGAGATGCTGCATTTGAAAAAAAAAGCACCGTGTTCCTCTGTGATCTCTGGGATGTGCATTTGGGACACCCTGTGTCTCGGAGCTGATGCTACTGGTGAGCACAGCCGGCCAGCCTGGAGGGGGAAAACAGACACACACTGAACGGTTTCGCTGTCTTGCCGTAGGACTCCAGGCTGTTCTCACCTGCTTCCCGGTTCACTAATCCCTTCACTCAACTTAAGCCTTTGATGTAGTATAAACTATTGTGCCTAAACACCGTGAGCCTTCTTGATAAACACCAGCCTGGAAATAGCCATTCGCCCCGCTGTATGTGGTCAGCATGCTCTTATGCTTCCAGAGTCTGAAGGTTAAATATAGCACACTGCAGTGCCAGCCTATCTCTCATGCAGCTGATGCAATTCTCCGTAGCCTATTAATTTCAGGGTTTCATTTTGTTTTCACATTATGAGATAATATAAAAACTGTTGCCCATATCAGGTGTTTAAAGGGGAACCTAATCAAATTGCTCTGTGTTCTGCATCCAACGCCACAGTCAAGATGCTTTAGCAGTGCGGTGACTCAGGGTAAAGGCTGACATCTGAAAAATATTCGCATCATGCTAATGGTGAGTGGGTAACTTGTGCAAACAGGAGAAAGCTAACTACTGAGGGGCATGAAGGGAATTCAAATTGACAAAATCTTCTTTGAAAAAGCCAAGGACAAACCTGAAACCAAGGTGCTTCTTTTAGCTTTTCGGTTTAGAGGAAAGGGGCTTTCACTTATTTGTATTTTTTTTCTGGGGGCAGGAGAGAGTTTGTATCTTGGGAAGGCTGCGCTTGCTAGCTTTTTCCAAGGAACAATCAAGAAGTTAGGAAAATAATTATCTTGATTGCCATAACCCTTCACCTGGAGACTCAGAAAAATAAATGTTTCTCCTTTGCTTTTTATTTCACAGTTGAACTTTACAGTTACTTAGATTTTATTTTGCTTATGATCTTAGCCTTACACAAATAACAAGCCAAATAAAACAAATCCCAAAGCATATAGTGTTACATCTCCCAGGCAGATGTAATTTACAGAAACAGTAGGCACACTTCAGGAGTTCGCTGTGGTTTCAGAAGCATTTCCAATTCCAGCTATATTTCCCATGCTTAAATGAGGGCTCCAGTAGTATCTCAGTAGCCAGAATTAACTTTGCAAGTGCGTACATACTGCAGAGCAGCAAAGCTTAATACAAGCAGTAAATCTACTGCAGTGAGGTGGAAAGACCCTTCTGGGAGCCTGACACAACGGAAGATAAAGCCTGTTTTTCTAAGAATAAGAGATTTATATGGGTTGTCCAGGAAAAAATGGGGTGCATCTGTGTGGAGGCATGCCAGTACGCACCAAGCATGTGGTCAAGGCTTCTTGAAGCTACTGACACAGAACAATCCCCTTCAGAAAACATGATTTTGTAACATAGGTAAATAATTTCTCAGACTGAATCTTAATTTCTGGTATTTAAAAACAAACCTGATGATGAAAACAGAAAGGGAAAAATTGGAGACAACATTTCAAAAATGAGTAAGTCACAGGAACACACCTTCCATTTGTCAGGTCCAAATTGATTTTCTTTCAGCAAATGGAATACTTTCATTTGTATTGAAAATGCCAACATTTTCAGTTGGCATTTCCCATTTTTAACAGAGGCATTCTTCCTTCCACAGGTTTTAACATTCTCCGCAAACAATCTAATTCAGAGCAGAAACTAATTTCAAAATGCTGCTGTTCCTCATGCAATGAAAATCTCTTATTTCTCTGAGCCACCCCCACTGCTAAGTATTTTTTCTTGGTTTTGTACAATGAGAAATATTTTCTGTGGTGGCAAAACAGAGATGCCTTGTCTGGTGCAAGGCTTCCTAAGAAGAGCCCCCAGAACCTCTTATCACCGTTCTTCTCTGGAAATTCCTGTTGACTTCCTGAAGATAGCAGGAACCTGAATTCCTTACAAGGTTCAAACTGAGTGGTTTGATGGTGGGACTCCACAGCACGAGGTCTTTCTCTTTGGCTGCAGGAAATGCTATTGAACTGCCTGAAGTCTTACTCTCTCATAGTGGACACCAACCCCATGGACAGCATTTGCTCTTCAGCTGTATCACAAAACACCACTATTGTGTTACTGGGAAAGTGGAAGATTCTGCTGCCTGGATTTAATCCATTGTTAAAATTTCCTCCTTGTTGCTCAAGTCATTTTGACTCTATTGGGATAACATCAGAAGTCTTTAGTGAAGCAAAAATATTACATACTTTGAAGCATTAAGTGGGAAAATCTACATGGCAGGGTTTGTTGGATGCAGGAATGCCCGGGCTGTCACCACAAGTGCAATGCGCTGATGATCTGTCTATACTACAGATGTTAGTTACTACTGGGCTGGACAAGGTAGCTTCTGACAAAGGAGAAACCTGGGCACAGACTCTGTTCCTCAGAGCATTGCTTACCAACTAGACTTTCAAGCCAGCTGAAGTACACAAAGTGCATGAAGTACCAAAAGCAGAGTAGGATTTGATTTAACAAAGGTGGAACTGTTTAATTCCAGTGTAAAAAGAAAGGCTGCTCAGTGATTATAATAGTTACTTGCTATTCCCTAATCAGGGTTTATCTCCTGGTTTGATCATGAATATTCACTGGTCTGAAACAGAATATGGATTTATTTTGCATGATCATGGTCAAATCACCTAGCAGCTAACCTCAAAGGAGCCCAGTGTTCAAGGTGATAGCAAGGTCAACATCTTCCCCCTGAAAATCAGAGTCTTTTTAAAGTTTCTGAAACAAGGTACCTCCAAAATGAAAGAAACAATAATACTTTGCCATGTTTGAAAGTCTTGTGCAGAGTTAGTTTCTTTAGAGACTGGAGTTAGAGACTTGGGAGAATGACAATGTTTTAAAGTTCTTTCATACCCAGTGCATAGCTCTGACCATATCCCAGAACAAAGAGGAAGCAGGGTCAGGTAGCTCTGGAGCAGATGAACATGACAGTTTTAGGAAAATCATATGTTAAGAAGCAGCTGGGTTACTACACCAGTTCCTGCAGTTCCCACGTTATCAACACACAAAGGCACAGATGTTTTTCTTCCAACTGGGCAGACAGCACAAATTGATCTTAAAGCCTTCAAGAAGAAAAATGGTAAAAATAGCTAATTTACCTGATTTATGTGAGCCATTAACAATGTACTTCTATGTTCTGGTTCAACTTGGGTTGTAAATTTCACATGCCAAAGAAGACAAGGAAAAACAGGTAAGAAAATGAACAAATTGTTATTTTACTAATTTCTACTTAGCCAAGATTTTACCACCACCGCCCTTTCAACCAAAGACTCTTTCAAGGCATCTCAAATTGCTATCTGAATGTGTATGTCTTTGTATCTCTTGCTTCAGCTGATAGAATCAAGATCCCTAGACTCTGGAAGAGATTTTAATTTCCCTTCTTATGACACAAAATTTCCTTCCCCAGTTTATCTACCTATTTTTGTACCAGATCAGCCCGACTTATATAAAATTAAGCTAGTTTCTTGTTATCATTTGGAAAAAGCTGCTTTTTCTTCCTCTACCTCTTGGATGCTGGTCCTGCACTAATCATAAGCTGCATTATGTTGTGTCTTTGGAAAGGCACCACATGTCTTTTGCAGTGCTCTGTAGGAAAGAGAAAGCAAGAACCGGGGAAAAAGTCTGCTATCCTGGCTTATGTTCAGTTTGTGCAGGTAAATAGAAGCACTATTTCAGCTCCAAAATGTGAGTGGGATCCTCCAATGACACGGGGATGGGTGGTGCTCAACTGATGCAATGGTGCTCTGCTGCTTTCTTCTGAGACCCCATGAGAAGTACCAACACCAGCAAGAAGAGCAGGAGACAAGGCCCACAGCTATTTGGTCATTCTGGACGGGTGAAATGACTTCTGGCTGGGTGAGTCAGTGGTGAATGTTTGTTACATTCACCAGCATTTAGTACTTCTCTCCCCAATCAACAGAAATGTTTGCAAGACTCCAGTTCCAGATGTAGCAGCTCATCACTGTGGTATGGAGAGCTTTGCTGACCCACCGCAGAACCCACAACCGCCATGCACAGACAGGGCCTGTGTCTGCTGTCTCTGCCACCTCCCTGCGCAGCTTCCTTCTCAGCCTGGCCATACAGAAGAAACCAAGATTGGGATTTTATAAATGACTGCACTTTCAAGCCATGCCTGAATCTCAAGTGAAGTTTGAAACTTGCCTAAACCCAAAATTTTAATAAAAGAGAACTCTCTTTGCTCCTTCTCTTTCCACTAAAAACAAGTGCATGTTTGCACTTGTCAGTGTGTGGCTTGCCTGGATCTCCAGAGGAGTTGTGCTCCAGAAGCTTAAAGGTGGCAACTGTGTACTAGCTGGTTAGTTTTTGGGCTGAAGTATCATTGCTAGTCCTCATTCACTTCTTAGGCAGATAATCCTTACCACCTTCAAAGGAAACCTGATTAAGACTGTATCCTTCTTGCTTGTAGTTCTTACAGACTTTGCACTACATATTTTGACTATCAACATTCTTTAAGACAGTTTATGAACTGGTAGAGGCAAGGATAACACCTAGCTTTTTTTGGGTGGTACCAAATATTCCAGCCACCTTGATGGGAGAAAGTCTTGCTCTGTATTGAACCGTCTTGCGTAGGCTCAGGTGCAGCCCTGGAATACACAGAATGGAAGCTGGGAGAGGAGAGTTAAATTCAACCTGAACATTGCGGACCATTAAACTATATGTTTCTTTTTATATGGTATTTATTAATGATTTTTGCCTTTGTCTTATTCATACAGAATTCTGAAAGGAATTTCTGTGCAGGCACCAGACCTTTTCTCCACAGACCTTCCCTTCAGCTCTGGCTTCTATTTAAATCATGGTACATGTGAAGTGATAAGGGAGAACAGAAGGTATGTTATTCTTTTCTGAGAGAAGCTTTAAAGGATGATAAATATTTGTCTAAGCAGAGCATTCAAGCCATATGCAAATTTGCATAATGGCACTCCAGGTGATGCAACGCATGGTAATTACTTGTAACCTGATAAAACTGAGAAATTCAGGAGTATGCTGATGACTGCAAAACATTAATCTGAGAAAAGCAACATTACCTCTTCTCTCCTTAATAAGGGTATTATGGAGAAAAGACGTGTCTTTAGGGAAAGACGTGTCCAGCTGGACATGAAGGACATCTCTTTGCCACCCTCCGGGATTGTGATCATTGTATGCACCCACTCACTTCCTGACCATAGCCATGCCTTTCAGCTTTTCAACTTGCATCGACTCCTTAAAAACTTAAAGATGCTCATCATCCCTCCGGGACTGCACATATTGGTCTGACTTTTCCAGCTCCCACAGCAACGTGCCTTGTGTTGTAATTAGCTGCTCTCAATTAAGAACACTTGCATCATCAAGGCAAAGAGGAACACATTGGATTCACTTGCCTGTAGGCAATTAAACTGAACAAACAACACCTTGATGCTTGAGACATGGCAGGGGAAGGCCAATAGTTCAGAGCAAATAAATAGTGGATTGTAGCAGTGCACCAAGGTATAATTAAATTTCCATTTGATACGTATTTAAAGTGCAGAATAGAACTATGTGTCTGGTTGAATGTGGTGAGCTTTTGCCACTGGCATTGCTTGAGCCAGAATTTCACTCTGGGACAGATTTTTACTGACTGAGATACTTTTTTCTACACCCATCTGAGCAGAGCAGGGCAGGATTTAAAACAGGTAACACAATTGTCTTCACTTTAAATTGTCTTTACATGAGAAAAACACATCAAGATCTAGGAAAAAAAGAGTCATGCAAGTAGTTATGGTTGCAGTTATCTCGCTGTTTAAATGTGGAGTGACAAAATGGATGTTAGGGAAGCAGAAAAAGGTGGATCAGTAAAAGCTCTTGGTGAATCATCTGGACTTCACATGGACTTCAAAGAGGAGAGTTTCTAATGTGCTCTAGTCATGTAATTTTCACGGGCAGATCTGTTCTTGTATAGATGGCACCTCGGATTCTGAAATACCAGAGCAGAAGTGTTTCATGTTACTGCTGCACTCCTGGGAGGCTCTAATAAACAAACACAACACTGAAGGTGAAGTCCTGGACTCCAAACTGGAACAAGAAGAGTTTTTCTACTCACCTGTTTGTTACCAGAGTCTTACTCTCCTGCCTGCCTTGTCTGTCTCTTCACGCCCCCCCACCAAGCGAGGAGCACTGGGGATATCTTCAAGATGGTGACGGGCGGTTCTGCTTTCTTCATTCCTCCAAAAAGTAGAATTATTACTGGAAAAAATCAAATGTAAATGTTCAGTTTTTAAGCAGGGTTGCCCCAGGCAGAGCTTTAACTCCTGCATCTATCTGCCTTTTAAGAATACAATTTGATTAATGTGCATTATTTTTAGAGGAAAGTTTGTCATATTTTATTATACCACAGGAACGAGAGCACTTTGTTAATATACAAAGAACTTAATTAGAAAAGAAATAATTAAAACAACAAATCCCTCATGAGTGTGAGAAACAGTAAGCGTGAAATTATGAAGAAGTTTTCAAATCTTTTCTTGTGGAAAGGCAGACACTGAACAGACGTCACAAACTGGACGAGCTCACCTGTGGGCTCAAGGTAAGGCAGAGACCTGAAAAAGAGGAACAAAAAGGGCATGTCTACATTGACAAACACAGTTTACTTGGTATTGTTCTTTGACACTAGGGCCAAAGCGGTGTGCTGTGGAATAGCCTGGATCCACACTATTAGCTTTTCACACCTTCCTACTCCATAAGGGTATCTATCTTGTGTGTAGAGAATGGTCCTCGGCCTGTGCTAACACCCAAATTGTGCCTATGAATTCTTTGGGACAGTGCTAATCAGCCTGGACCAAAACGTGCTACAGTTCAGTGGTGTAAACTATCAAGTGCCAGGAGCTGGCATGTTCACTGGCATTGTTTAATTTACAATTACAGATTTAGCTGAAATATATTCAAACGGAACAATTAAAGGGCTCTGGGATTCCATCCTCCTCGCACTTGTAATCCTGCCTAGAAATTTTAGGTATCTTGTCAGTCTCCAGAGGATGCTTTCTTATTTGAGAACAGGGTCAAGCTAAAATAGTTCCCTTCAGCTGAAGATGTATTAAAACAGAAAAACCAGTAACATAACTGAAACCCAGGCAGATGTACGGAAAATCAGCTCTCAGCCACAGGTACCAACTGTTAGTATCTACAGCTGTGTGGCTTCAGCCAGTCAGTGGTTGGGCACAATTCCAAGCACGCTTTGGATCTGCTCTGATAAGAAACTCTTTATAGAGAGACTTTGTTGGAACCTGTGGTGCTGTGGTTATTGTGTGTGTTTCTACGTGAGTTGGAAAAACACCTCAGCAATTGAGTTTGGGTGTTGCTGAGACTGACCTCTGCACTTAGCAGCAGGCACCATGGAGGCTCCCAAGCCATCCCAATCATTCAGCTGCTGTTTGGGAAGCAGAAGGAAAGATATGCTTGGGGTTTTTTTAAAAAAAAAGAAAGGTTGTATTTGACTCGCATTTTCATGCCTGCAACATGATGGTTGTTGTCTGATGCTTACACCTGCTGCTGCCAGATGGGTTGTGCATGGTGAGGATGATGCATTAGATGTAGAGGGTCTGCTGAGCGACAGGGAGGGCTCCTGGTCAGAGCGAGCAATTGCAGTGTGTGCTTCAAAGCACAAGTGTTCAAGGAGGTCAAACAAGATCTGCTCACTTTTTCCATTATGTGCATTAAATAGTGCAAAAGTGCTATGCACTTAAACAATACAGGGCATCACCTTGCACACCGATGGAGCTGCTGGAGTTTTGGTATGCGAAACTGTACTCTACCCCTTAGGGAATGCTACTGTCAGAGTCTCAGGTCCCTTTCTCTGTGGTGCTCTGTGCGTACTCTTTGTGATAAGGCTTTTAAGTGGGATTAACGGATTCCTCAGACCTACTACACAACGGGAAGTTCTGAGCATTCATTTATTATCTGTGAAGGAAAAACACAGCTATGGCAAAGCACACATATTCTGATATTGCTAATATGAAAATATGATGTAAAAGCACAAAAGATGTTACCTCGCCATAACTGTGGAAGACTAAGGTTTTTGCTGCCGTATAGAGCCAGAATCTGATGGACGGCACAGCTTTTAAAAGTCAAGTGAAAATAGAGAAGGAAACATCAGAAAAGGAAACAGCAAAGTGAGTAACTTGTAGAAAATTATCATACGAGTGAAAGTAGACTGAAATCCAAATAATCAATAAGAATGACAATTCTGTGTAAAAATATAGGTAAATTACAACTAGTTAAGGGTATTTTTATTGCTTTAATGTGGGGAGATCTGGTAGTGATTACTTTAATTTACCTAAGAATTCCTATTTTAAAACATCCGTGAGAAATTTTGTGAGAAATAATTTTCATAACTAATTTTTTGTAATGAACAGCAGACATAGGACAGGGAATGTGCTAAGGGCCAAGGATGTGCTTGTTGTTGCTTATTATTTGAATTTTGGTCTTACATTTTCATTCCCTCTCTTTCTCTCTGCTGTTTGTTTGCCCCAGGGTGAGTACTCCCTGCTGCATTGTTGTAAGCACAATAAGTACAGAACTTCTTTTGAAGCTGCAGTTTGCGATGAATTAAGTCAAAATTAAATTCACCAAGTCAGAGTTGCAGTTATGTGGGGTTTGGCAGCGGAGGATGTGTTCTAGAAAGTAGGGTCTTATAGCTATTCTTTGACGACTTTGGGGCAATAACGACATTGTTGGCACACTTGAAGATTGCCTAGGAGGGAACAGGGCCTTCGATGGCCAGATACGATACCAATTTCTCTAGGTATTAGGTTGTGCAATCTAGGCAGCAAGAACCTTTCACACCTTCCTCTTCTGGATGCAATAACAATCATTTTATTGAGAAGGAGTTTGATAGTTGTCTCTTAGTTTTGCTTACCCGAATTTATATTGGTTCTCTGTCTCTGTTAGATTTTTCTTTTCTTTTTTTTTTTTTTTCCTTTATTTTGAATGAAAAGAACATATCTGTGCAATAAAGGGCTTACTAGTTTGATATCCACTGGGAACTTTACTTGGCTAAGCCCATCAGCTAGTGGATGTCACTAAATACACTACAGAATTGAACTATCTTCTGTGTAAGACCAGCAAAGACCTAGTCTCAGGCTCTGATGGAAATATATATTTATTCTTCTCATACAATAGGAATCTGAAAGAATATTTAAGATGGTTGAAGTGATTAAAAAATGTCAGAAAGTGACAGGACAAAACTTAATATCAGGGATTGCTTGCGGCATAGCTACCAAAGGGAAATGATGGGAATCCCATTACTTTGCTATCACTGACTCGGTGTAGTGCTTCATTAAAAGGTCTGTAGATAAGAGCCTGACATTGGCACTGAAAAAGCAGATCCAGCTAATGTTTCTGCTTCCTGTTTTTCAGGGAGCTGCCAGGCACATGCTATAGAAATTTCTGGCTGTGAGGCAAAAATTATTTTTTTTAAATTTTTAATCATTTAGTCCTCACTGTGAAAGATTAAAATCTGAGCTTTTCAAACAGAAATTGTTTGCTTTCCTTTGAGTTTTTAACCATCTGACTCGTCTACCCCTTAAACAGCCATAACTGCTGTCTTCAGTGCAATTACCCAAGTGGCTCTGTCTGACTATGCTATTTCTTGCTGATGCAGTAGTTGATGGATAGCAGGAAGTGTCTGAACATGGATGTTAAATTATATTCACTGTAGGAATAGGTTGCATTGCCACCACTGTTGCTATATTTATTTAAACCAGCAATCATTGTTGCCATTTTATGTGCCCTCAGGAACTGGATGCTGCCACGCTTGCCCAGCACGTCTCTCTTTCCAGAGACATAACGCATGGATGGGACAATGGATCGAGGAAATCACACAAAGAGAGGCCTTCAAGATTTGCCCACTGTTTACATAACATAAACTATGAATAGACTGGTCAAGCACAAAAATTTACAGTTTGATGAGAATCGAAATAGTACCAAGCCTTTGAAATTAAACAAATTAGTAATGACCTCTGCTTACACACAGTGCATCTTGCCAGCAGGACAGAGCATGAGTTGACAAAACTGGTACTAGGCAGAGCTCTCAACAGTGCCTTTTGCTCACATTGCTGATCTTATAAGGTTGTTTTTCAGGCCTTATAGTTTTGGCAGTTCTGACCATTAGGAGTAAAATTTTCCATAGTTGGGCGTCTTGGGTGGGTGGAGAGGTCAAGGACTTGACATGATCATGGATCTTAGATATGTCTTTTTGGTCGGAAAGGACCTAGTGAGAAGGAAACTAAGGACTTCTTTTTCCCATCTTTCTTATACGAATCTCCATAAACCTCTGCCTGGAAAGCCCCGTGCAGTCTGTGAGGGGGGAGGAGTTGGTTTCTCAGTTGTGGCCGTCCTTAGCAGAGTGTGCTGACCACAAGGCTACCAAAAGCATAATTTGCTTCCACATATGCCAGTGTAAGCTAATCGGAGAAGGATGGCAAGTAAGATCAGGGCTTTGAAATAGTATAGCTGTAAAGACAGATTGAATTGACAAGGAAAAGAGACAACTGGTGTAGGTACATAAAAATATAAATGTCATGAAAAGATGCGGTGATTGGGATTTGAGTGAGAATGCCCTCAGGAATGACAGAAGGATACCCCCACTGCTCTGAAGCACAAAGGAGCAGAGGAAACCTCTGGCTTAGGAAGTCCCAAACTGGACTTTGCTGGAAGTGGGAGTGCTGGGGGAAGGATAACTTGGTATTTGCCCTGCTTTTATATTCCTGTTCTGCCCACTACTGGCCTGTCTCAAGGGCACAGTGCCAGGCTGAGTAGCCCTTTCTCTATGGACTTTGCTATGGTTTAAGAGGCAGTACATTTTTATAGCATCTGTTGCGAGTACAAATAGTGTCAGAAATAACTAGGCCAGTCTTCTCCATATCCTTTTATGTACTGTTGGGATTTCAAACGCATACACTTAGACTATATTCTGCAGTACTCCTACCCTATATACACGATAGGTGTCACGCTGTACAACTGGCACAATAACCCTGCTCAAGCTCTGAGACAAGAGGAGGCTGCATTTCAAGGTGAGTGTACCCACAGTCATACTACTTAAGCTATTTTGATATAGGAAATGACATAATTAAAAGTTATTACGCCAGGTGTGGGAATAGGATAGAAATAGTCTGTATTATTAAATACTTTTGTTTTGTGAGAGTGAATTGTGTTAGGAATGTTTGTTTGTAAACTGATTAGAGAGCTAACAATATAAAAACTATTCATAAAACATAGACAGAGTCTCTCATAAGACTTTCCCATATGCACAAAGGGTTCATAATCTGTTTCTCGCTGGCCTTGCTACTGCATGGAAGGCTTAGAATATAATATTAACCCTGCAATGACCTTTAATTAGGATTGGACTGGATTTTCTCTGTTATAGTGACATATCCCATGTGTGATTTGTAGTTGTCACGGCAAAATATGTCATCTATATTTCTAAAGCCATTGGGTTTCTAGCTGAAAGTCAAAGTTGACTGAAGGTATCATTGCAGGGAGATCAGCCTGAGTAAGAAAACTGGACTGTGTCTTTTATTCCTCCTGAAATTCTCAAGGAGACGAGGCAGACTGTATTTTGCCCAGACACTTTTACTATGGAGTTTTCAGATATTTCTGTCATTAATAAAATCAGTTGCTGGCAATTATTCAACTTGATGAACTTCAACTGCTGTTCTAATTCACTTCATTATTGTGTACATTGTTATTGATATTTCTTCATAAATCTTCCCCCCTGAGTTTTTGTTTACAGTATTACAGATTAAGACGTCTTGTCTGCTTCTTTCCTACATTTAATTAAACTAAAACTAAAGTAAAAATAAAGGTAAAAGTAAAAATAAGAATAAGTATAAGAACATATTTTTGCCCCACTGTGATCCAATGAGCAGACTCTGATGACAATGTCGACTCACAGACACGTTCTCAATTCGTGATACATTTATTTGCTCTCAGTGATATGTGTGCGTTCAGCAGAGGCAATGTGTAGGAGCATCTTAGTGTAGGAGGTTTCAGGGTTGGTCACCTGCTGACTGCATAATGAAGTGCTGCATTACATGTCTTCTGCACTGTTTCTTTCCTAAACTTATCCATGTTTATGTGGGTCCATGAAAAATAGGCAGAGTTTGCGCCTGGACACCCCTGCCAGCCATCCCACTGTTCTGCGTCTTCCAGAAAGCTGGGTTCCCTCACATTTCCAGAATATGGGAGCTTTTCTAAGTGCCTTTTAAAAATATTTAAAAGGTGGATGCCTGGGGCTCTAGGACTTTTTCTGCAAGTCTTTTGTCTTTAATAGACATCACATTTGTTTCCAGATGAGAACCTCCATACTATTTCTGAGCGCTGCACCCCGCTTTCTGACTTTCACACTGCATCACATAACCAGGAACCGGAGTGTCAGAGCTTGTCCAGGGTCATCACAAACCAGGCTTGGATAGGAAGCACTCACCAGTCCAGAAGTCTGCGAGCCTCTGGAAGTAAGGATGCAGGAGGCGCTTTATCTTTGGCAATGGATGAAACTGATGCTGGGTGATCACATTTGAGATGTCCACAGCTACCAATATAATCAATGTATAAGAACCAATTTTATAATTAAAGAACCAACATTATAATTAAATCACTAGAATTATAGTGAGATTTCAGTCTGTTGCCTGCTTTCAAACTACTCTGATTGCTCCTCAGCTACCAATCTGTTAATTCAAAGCCAGTTTCACATTAAGTTCATGTGATGTCTTGGGGTCTTGGCTTTATCCCTTATTGAATTGACACAAACTTTACAAATTAGATCTACTATTGCCTAAAATGAATGGCATCTTGTTACAGAAAAGAATTTTGTTTAGTAACTGAGTTTCAGCTGCAGTCTTGGAGTCCCCTTTCCATTTACAAAGCTTGGGATGCTGGAATGTCTATAACATTTTCCAAGAAGAAGGCAGAAAGCACGGAAATCCACACTGCTGGGAAGTTTGTCTGTGGTCACGGCTATTCCACCAGTGTTCAGATCTGGCTCAAGCAGGATGCTGACGGACTAACATGGGCTGACATAAGACCCTACAGCTCTCTAAGGTCTCCAGGCAGAGGCAGGACAGTGCCTGAAGGCCAAAGCGGTGCTGGTGAAGCTAAGCAAAAAATTAACAGTAAATGCCCCTGTATTGCTGACGCATGCTGCACTGGGCTGGGTTATCTCACCTGTTAATTATGCCCTGAGGACAGCTAGAGGTAACCTGAGACAGGTAGGGGGAAACAGAGGTAATCAGGATAGGAGGAAAATAAGGAAAACACTAGAATAAGGAAAGGACTGATTCTTGTCCTCCTATCTGTTTTTTCTTTTTCCCTTGCTTTTCATAATAATTCATTCCACAAAGGAGTTCCCCGTGTCCTTGTTTCCCTGCTGGCTCCATGTGTCCCCTCTCTGTAA
This sequence comes from Rynchops niger, assembly GCA_013400035.1. Taxonomy (NCBI): domain Eukaryota; kingdom Metazoa; phylum Chordata; class Aves; order Charadriiformes; family Laridae; genus Rynchops; species Rynchops niger. The sequence continues at coordinate 165,558 of VXBH01009656.1, forward strand.
AGCTGTCTGATGCTGACACAGGCTCTTCAGTCTCCCCTGATGGCTTTGCCCTGGGCAGAGCACCGGGGTGCTGCAAGCAGCAGCCCAAATCCAGCCCCAGACCTCGACTAGATGTTTGTGACACACCGAGCTGGGTATGGAATGTGGGACAGAGCCTGGGGTTTACGTGCCTGATGGGGGGATGCATGAGACCCCAACAGAGGTTGTTGGACATCTGACGTAGCTGCTCTGAGCAGCTGGTGACAATGTGTCTGCCAGTGAGGAAGGTCCTTTGGGAAGAACTGCCTGGTGGGGGGTATCCTCAGCGTGGCAAGGTTCACAGATCCTGAAATGATCCCTGCTGCCCATTGCACTTTCAATGACCACAGCAGCGACAGCTGGAGCGAAGGCACAGCGACTCCTCCTAGGCAGCCCTAGTGTTCTGTCAAGGTGAAGGGCCTGGGGCAGGTGCTGCCATTATTTACTGCTGGGGCGTGAAAGCAGCTGTAACCTTTGGAGTATTTTTTAGCTAAGGTCATATTCAACAAAGGTACATTAATAAGAAATTTATTATATTTTTTTCCCCAGAGAAAGAAAAGCTTTGAGGACTACAAGGGGAAAGATATTGTCACGTTTTCCTGTTCCTCTTGTGTCACTAAGGACCCAGTTTCTGAAAGCTGCCTCTGCTGCTGTTTGGTTGTTACTGAGGAGCACCTTTTGTAGTACCTCACCGAGCTACTTTGTCAGTTTGATGGCTGGCTATTTAGTTTTGTCAGAAATATGCAGCTACTGTTTTAACATAGCTATTAGTTTGCTGCTCTTTGATGACAAGGGAAAAGTAATTTCACAGCAGGGTTTTAGAATTATGTCACTGAGAAGACTGGTTTGTACCTAGATCTCTCACCCCAAATGCTTTCACAGCAAATGATAGCTATAGCCTCTACATGTGCTAGATATTAACTGACTGTGTGGTTAAATAAATGAGTGAAAAAAACCCACACATTTGCAAATGAGAGAAAACAAAAGAAAATGTAGTGAAAGCTGGCTTTAAATTTGCAGTAACGAAGATCTCCCACTAATCTTTCTCTCTATTATTTTGTTGTTGTGCACCTCTAGTCAGTTTATGTTTGTTCGGACTCTTCAGCTCAGCAAGACAACTCAGACACATAAATTTTATAGTTGTGGGTACATCAGTCAAAGCTGCTCTCATGTCTCACTGATGACAGATTCATTTTATCAACTTGAGAAATCCATGATGTGGGTATTTACATATACCTGGTGGATTTGAGGTGCCCACGGGTATTTGCAATGTACACAGATGCCCATGTACTTCAAGACCAGCAGCTGAAGGCCAGGTAGGGTATGTTAGGTCTTCCCAATGTCACAAGACACTTAGATGTGGGCAACTGGATCAAGCCCCTGAAATCTGGCAAAATGGATTGCGCTTATGGTGCCTGTGTTGTGTGGGGATGGCATTTGGATGTACACTTGGCTCTGGGATGATGTTCTCAAAGAGTTCACAGGTAGTACAAGTGTTCAGTGGGGCCAGGACTTGTTTATAGTTAAAACAAAGATTAGCTGAACCCGTGAATCTCTGTTTTCCTCTTGAAGGCACCTACATTAACTCCTGTCACTCCTAGAAGTCTTCTCATGTTAAAATGTATGAATCCTTGGATCAGAAATATGTGTCAGTAAATTGCCTATTAACATGAAATTATTTTTCTGGTTTGGTATCTTTTCCTGGAATTTGCTACCAGAAATATAAAATTGCAATTTTCTTTAAGTTATGTCATTTTTATGTGAAAGAGTTCTTCAGTTAAACAGGGCAGAATCCCATTGTGCCTGAAATGATCTTTGCAGGCTTGCCAAACAGGTCAACCAGCTCCATGGCAATGCTCTTCAGGCATTTGTCTCAGCAATCCCTGACATGATGTTTCAAGACCCATGTTTCTTTGTCAAGGATATGCATGGACTCCATGGATTTGTAGGCTTCCCATCCCTCAGCTGTGGAGGCAGAGCTTTACCCTGCTTTGTGCTGTGGAAATAGGTGTCTAAGACCCATCTCTTCAGCAGGCAGTGAGTGGGGCTGTGGGGATCAGCTCTGTCCAGTCAGATGGCTTGGAAGCTGCTGGTCCTGTGAACCACCTCCAGGACTCTAGGATGGGCCATTTGACAAAGCAGGAGGAACTTCTTTATTTTGAAAATGGGTGATGGCCTGAAAGGGATTTACAGGTGGCAGCACTCCTTCCACCTTTCCTGACAACTAGGACTACCTAGTGCAATGTGCCCCCATTTTAGATTATTCCTTTCTGGAAAGAATTTGGAAAAAATTGTTCTCTGAATTGGATTGAAACAAAATTTTGAAAGACTGAAAATTTCAGTGAACTGGAAAACTTGCTCTTCATCCAGATTTATTTGTTAAACTAATAAATTATCTTAGAAGTAGAGCACAAATAATTTTAGATGCACATAAGATTATCCAGTAATACAGATACTTATGGTCCCAATCGGTCACAGAGTCAGAATCTATTAGCATAACTTTTTTGCTAAATGGCCTGGAAGGTGATGTAAATTACATTAAAGCCTGTCCCTAGATTCAGCAGACCTGTGTCTGAATTTACCGTATTCTGTCCACAGCACTTCATCTCCCTTTTAATTTCAAGGGTAGCAAGAAGCTGGGTAATCATTAATACATGTCATATTCATTGTTCCAGCTAAACTGATGGTTTTACTCTAAGAGACTTCCCTGTTTGCATGACATTGTAGCCATGCAAAAAATTATTCTTCATTCTTAGTGGAATATTAGGACTTATCTTTTGTTGCACTTCATTAAAGCAGTTACATCCCTGCATTAAATCAACCATAAGCCAATCATTGTCAACAAGAGGAACTCTACCCTTAGCTATTAAAGCATATGGGTCATAATCTGTTAGCATTATTATTTTTGACAAATATATTTTTATTCAATCAGAGGGCATGAGTCTTTGCCGCCCTAAATCATCTTGTAGTGTCTTTCTTGCTGTGTTCCATTTCTTTCAACAGCAGTCAATTATCCTTGCCTTGAAGTAAAATATGGCATTTATTTGTCTAAATAGTAATCTATTCTCCAAATAACTTTTCATCTGGAGACCTTGAAGTGCTTTATTTCATCGAGTTTGCATGCTCTCACTTTCACAGAGAGTGAAATAAGAAGAACTGGAAAGGACCTTGAAAAGTGATTATTTCACTTGCCCAAAATGTCCTCTGTTTTGACACAGAACTAAGGTAATGTAGCAAGAACAATTCCACATCATTTAGTCAATTTTGCCTCTGCTTTTATTTTCCTCCTAGTGATATTTTGAAATGCCGTCATTAGCCATACATGGTTACATCTGCTTAGACTAAAGTTATTCTTAATCAGTTGATTTGGCTGATAAGATTTCAGCCACAAATTTGCCCCTAGGTAGTTGGGGTAGAAAGAATAACAGAAATGCAATTGCAGTTTGCTTTTCATTTTGCCGTTTGGAAGAAATTGCTATCCCTTTGACTGAAATTTGCTCTTGTTAATACACCAAGTTTGTTTGCTGCAGCCAGTGGAGTCATAGGAATATGGCTAAACCCAGAATTTGATCTGTTACGTTCACAGCAGCAAAGATTTGTTAAGACAACATGCATAGCTGTTTCTGGTCTCATCTACAAGAATGACAAAAGAGCTTTCAGACAGCATGTTGCTTCAGACTTCCTCAGAAATTCTTTTGCCTGAGATGCGCGAGCTACACCTGTTGCATTTGCAAAGCCAGGGACGAAAAATATATCTTTTAGCATGAACCTTTTACCGCTTATTTAGTTTTATGCTACGGCTGTAAACTCTGTTGTTGTTTTATTTGCTGATCTGTTTATTAAGTGCCTTCTGATGAACAACAACAAGCGTGTAATAAAAACCATCCACGGGATGGTGATGACTTCTTTCTCTCAGTCACAGATCTTAAACTAGTCCCTAGTGTGCTGCTATACACAACCCTGCCTTGTTTCTAATACTTGTTACTGGCGCCTGGCTGGCGTTTTTGGCTGAATTTGCATTGTGTTGTTATTAAAGGAGACCCTCCACTGGGAATCTCTGGTTCATTTGTAATTTCTTCTACACCAGACTCCACTGTACAGATCCCCGGTAAATATCATAAGCAGATAAATGTGTGAAAGGATGAAACAATTTGCATTTGGTAAGAATCTACCCCTTATCCGCTAGCAGCAGATGTTGGAGCTCTGATTTAATTTTCCCCGTTCAGCACCTGTGTACCACACACAGTGTTTTATTACACAATCAAGGCTCATTTGGTCATCATTCTAGCCCTTGCTGCAGAATTATCTGCTGTAGTGTACTATGCAGTCAAATTTTAAATGCCAGGGTGTTCCTATGACTTCCATTGAATCTCCTACCTCATCTGATCCAAGAAGACCCGATGTTTCCCCTTGCTTTACACTAGTTGAGACAAAGCCCCAGAAGTTCCTGTTCATCCTTTTGGCAATGGTGTGTTGGTGTCTGGGTATTAGGGAGCGCGTTCAGCCAGGCTGCCCAAAGACTTATTGTTCCACGTGATACAGTCTTCTGGGAGAGGAGTCATATTTTCATGATACATCATGAATGAGATGAAATGTTGTACAGGATTTCAACGAGGCAGTGTTTAGGTTTCTTGAAGATCGCTTTGGCTCTCCTACCATTGACAGCACAGCAGGAAACATTTTGCTTGACACTCCCAGGAAATGCACACCTCTTGCCAGTGCAGAATGGGCCCATAAAGAGGCCATTTACATCGATGGACACAATCTTTTAGGGAAGGGAACTGAAGATGCAGAAACCACTTGCAAGAACCTTCACCAGGAAGTGTTAAAGGTAGACAGTGGAATTTAAATGCCAGACTTTAAGTGCCCAGACTTCACAAGGGTTTCAAATTTCAATGACAGCTTAGTGGCGGATGTAAATGATCCATTTCAGTTACTGAATTTTCACAAGATTCACCTTGTTTTCTGGTTCAAACTTTATTTTAACTAAGAGTTAGGTTAATATATGAGCTGGTACTCTATCACAGTCCAAAATAATCTTAATTCGTATTGGTGGTGTATGCAGTTGGCTCTATATTTTTTGCTACATTTTCAGAAACTTTGAGAAGCCTCCAGTGGTCTGTGATCTAAGAATCAAATGATGACATTTAAAGTTTGGAAGAAAAAGAAATATACTGCTGCTTTCCATAAATGTCCATTAATTACCCTCCTCTTTCACATTTAATAGCTCTCTATTCCTTGTAAGCCACTCCTAGAGGCTGGACGCAAGCTTACCATCACTTAAGTGTGGAATTTGAACCATCATCACTTCTTATGCACATAATTCATAAGAAGTTATTCCCTGCTTATTCCTTCCTAACCACTTTCCTTTATGCAATAGCAAAACATATTGCTATATTTGTGAGCCTCGTGTCTTTTTAGGACATTACAGTGCTCTAGAGTATGTTTTTCTGAAAAGAACTTCGGAAAATTAATGAAAAGTCATTTTGCTTATGTAGCAACTACAGGCAGCAGTAGCCAACTCCTCTTTGTTGTGACCACAAAGCATCCAAATTCAATTACAACTTTTAAGACTGACTCCTTTTCTCTTAATATAATCTTAACACTAAATCCAATTAATCTTCTTTAAGATTTCAGTATTTCAACATCTGGATCAGTTTTTATTTTTATGTTTGCATCACTTATAATTATATTAACTAATTTGCTGCGCTAAACAGTGAAAAGAGATGGAAATCAGAAAATTTCTGTCATTAATAATGACCATAACAGATTCTTTCATTACAACGTAAGTCTGTTTCAGAATTAGTGGCTCTGATCTGAGTTGGGACCTGCTTCTTTTCTTTTGTGAACAAAAACCCATTTCTGTTTAATGATTTCTATCAGTCTACCTTTGTTCGTACATTTGCAAAACAATATCCATGAGCAAGGATAACAGTGTTAATTCTATTTCTTGAAAATACTGGGCATATCTATACCATGCAGCCCAGAAGTTTCGAACTAGGCATATTTATATTGATCCCAGAAGTGATGTCACGCCATCCAGGGAGAATCAGGAAAGGATGGGAGCAAGGCCAATGCAGGAATGTGCATTAACGTGGTAATGACAAAACTAACCTGGCTAGACTTCCTCCGCACTCAAGCCTAAATCAGCAGTGATTCTCACATCTCTACTGGTTTGAGCATCCCTGTGTTGAAGCTGGCTTTAAAAACAGAGCTCTCCACAACTGCTTCTCATCATTCAAGGCCAGGCTGGATCTACTCTGGTCTAGTGGGAGGTGTCCCTGCCCATGTCAGGGGTGTTGGAACTAACCGTTCTATGATTCTACGATTCTATGATCTATGGCTATTAACCAAAGATATTATAGGCAGATTTGTGAGTTCTTTGAGTTCTTAGTTCTCTTAAAAACTGCATTTGAGGGAAGAAAAATGAATTTGTAGCTTACAAAATTGCAGCTGTATAAATTTTATATTTTGGACTCCAATTAGTGATTTAAAAGCCTTTTAAGGCTTAAGCACTTTTCCCCCCTTCATTAGTCTGACAAAAAAATCCCAAGTATTGCCTTTTCTCCTTTACAAAGTTCTAATATATCTTAATTTATGAATGTTTCAAAATCCTTCCCTCTTTTACCCAAATGGAAATGCCTGTTCAGAGCTGGCTTTAACTTTCTTTTTACATTTGTGTATGTTTTAAGTGTAAAAAGTTGATAGAAAGAAAGATCTTTTACTTACTTCTGTCATCTCAGTGGATGTTCTTACTCTCTTACAGCACTGCTGTCCTGTTTCCAGTTCTTCCTTTGGTTTCTCCAAAGTAAAAGAAAAGCCATCTACTCTGGCTTTTGAATACCAACTGTAATTCTGCAACTGGTTCAGAGCAACATGAAAACTGTCGCTGTAAGAAAATCAGCGCTGTAAGAAATGTCAGTTTGTATATTACATCCAGCCCCATGTCCTTAACAGGTTAAGCACTTAACAGGTCCAACGTCCTCTGCTTCCCACTAAATAACTCAAGAACTCTGTGGTGTGAGTTGTTCTCAGCATTATGATTACTGCAGCCACACATAGCACAAGTCTTCAGGTCCTCTACACATATTGCCAGCTCTACCTGTTTCCACCAGGGAACATGAAGGCTTTGAACATATGATGGCCAACAGAAATCAAATGATACAGGACCTTCACCTGTATCTTCATACTTCATACCACAGGAGTCCCTACATTTTGCTAGTGGTTACTAGTGTGAACCTGAGGGGTTGCTTTTACAAGCCAAGTTCAGAGGTGCAGATGGAAACACAAAATCCTTCTGGTGTTGATTGGAAAGGACTTCAGTGGTCATCTTGTCCCTCCTCCCACTCAAACTGAGACAGTCACCAACAGTAGACCAGGTCCTAGAGCCTGTAATGAGGATCCACCACTATTCTGGTTACATGCTTCAGTGCTGTACCACCCACCAGGGAAGAAGTTTTCCTTAAAGTAGAAGATGAATCTCTCAAGCCACAACATGTGGCTGTCACTCCTTGTATATATATAACATATATCATGACCAAGAAGAGTTTTACTCTGTCCCCTTCATTATTCCCATGTGCACATTTGCAGACTGCTGTAAACCACCTCTTCACCAGACTAGACAAGCCCACATCTCTCAACATTTTCTCACAGGCCATGTGCTCCCCATCGCTGGCCCTCTCAGTACTGCTCCAGTGGACCTGAAAGTCAGAATCGTGAAGTCCTGACTCAGAACTTCTCTGTCTGTGGCTCCATATTAATGAAATTTATAAGTCAGGTATTACAATGTCTTACTTGTAAATCCACAGCCTGCCAGCGTGACGCAAAGCTCTGAGGTATGTGCTGAGACTCCCAACATAGTCAACAGAGAGATACAGGCAACCCTGAAGGTCTCTCAAGAATGATAAGAGTGGAGCAGCATTTACTTGTCTCTGATGACTGTACTGGGAGCCTTCATACTTCAGCGGAGCAGTTCAGCACTCTTTCCCGTTGCGCAGGGAGCTGTCTGGAGCTAGCGAACGGGAGATCACGCACAGGACTGCGCTGGAAAAAGCATCTGACTCAGAAGTGCACAGCAGCTGCCGGCATCCCTCCGGGAGCTGGGACACAAGGTCACCCTCAGAGAGGAGGTGTATGGCGCACTCCTGCTCAGCACAGAGGTTTCAGATGTAGCTAGCGTTTCCAACTGGATGAATAATAGGTGGGAAAAAAACCCAAAATTATAGTTTGGGTTTTTTTTTNTGCTGACATGAAGCTTTTTTTGTTGTTTTTGTTTTTTTTTTGTAAATAAAGCTGATGAAATTTCTTAGCAAATCTATGAAGTGTAAGTAACCAAAACTTTGAGGCTAACTGCTTATATTACAGATTCACAAAGCCATATTCTTGTCCTCAATATTTCTGAGCTAATAGACTAATGAAGACAGTGTCTGAGCTTCTGTACTTCTGCAGAAAATGTTGGAAAATACTGATAATATTCAGGCGGTCACATTCCCCTTTTTCACTAGTTGAATAATATTCTGTTTTGCAGGTATTAGACACTGGAATCAGTAATTTGAAATTCTCCAGAACGGACGTAAACTAGGCAAAAATGAAATTGCAGCCATCCAAAAACAAAAGGTAGGCTTTATTCAAATAAAGCTGGTTTCCTCCAGCTGTACTTAAGCAAGATGATCCTTCAGTTTCTTTACTGGTGGTGTATCCTCTAGGACAAACTGTTACTTCATGCATTTTTAATAGAAAAAATATTTGATTTATTTTTTATAAGCTGCTAGCAGCTAAAAAACCTGTTATTCTAATTCTTTTGGAGTAATTAATTTAAATATTTTTAAGGTGAAAGTCCAATCTCTTTATTTATGCTGAACAGTGTATTGCAATGCAAATAGGAGATTACAGGTATGTTATGCAAACAGAAAAAAAAAGATGTGGGCTGAAAAGATTGCAGGAGAGGTTGGAATTGGAGGTAATTTAATATATATGCTCCATAAACCACATAATCTTTATTATGAATCTGTAATATGTACAAAGGCTGTGAAAAGAATAAGAAATGGTTTCAGAAATACATAAAAAACTTACATTGTTTCACTACTCATTGCCCAAATTAAAACATGTAATGGAATTTTTCCTTTCCAGAACAGGTTGTATATTTTCATCTATCAATGGTCCATGAAAGATTTCCTTTTCTTGGTGTCTTGTATGCTGAATTTCTTCTTAGATCTCTGTAGGTACCTTAAAGTTATGAGAAAGGTTGTACAGTATAATATTAGCTTATATATAGTATAAATAATCTGATAAATAGTGAAAGCCCAAAGAAGAAAGAAAGGTATTTTCTGAAGAATACAACCGAAGAAAGGTATTTCAACATCAAAATGTGCAGTAGTTAGTTATGATTTACCTACCTTACAAATATTCTCATCTGCACAAATGTTTCTTTCTAGGTCTTTAAAATATGTTCTGTTGCTGCAAGCAAATCTTACATATTTTGAACTTCAAACAAAATATTGTGGAGCTATGTTCTATGTGATCTTATCTAGACCAGGTAAAGCAAAGCAAAGTGAAGCAATTATTAATGGTGTCTGATTTGAGAAACCTTCAATGTCATCTAAAGCTTGATCTCTCCCTGCTCCTGGGCCATATGGAGATCTGGCTGTAGCTGCACTGTCATATACACAGCTCCAGAAGAACCTCTCTGAAAGGATGGCTTCTTTCCGTTCTCTAGCAAATTACATGTTACTTCATATGTTTCTTAAATTTATTTGGCTTGGCCTTAAAAGTAGATTAATTTTAATCCTGCATTGCTACCACAAAAATTCTTGTGCAGATCTCCGGTGTTGCAATGCTTAACTTTTTTTTTTTTTTTTTTCCCTAATTTCCAGCCTAAATTTATTCATAGCCAATTTATACCCATTTGTTCTTGTGTCAGCATGGCCTTTAGCTTGAACAGTTGTTTTCCCTGTCTGATATTTACATCCCTGAAATGCTTACAAAGAATGGGAGCAAAGACAGATGGCTATCGCTTAACCTGTAATTTGTATTAATTATAATAATTAATCAGTTTTTTTGGAGTTCAAGACAGTGTAATTGAGCAGGATTTGGTATTCAGCTAAAATCCCTTAGCAGAAAAGTTGATGGAAGATTTTTCATTTTTCAAGTAAATAAAGCAGCGATCCTGATTAGTAAATGTTTGCTAATAATTGTTACTACTGAGCTGAACTAAACCAATTCTACCAAGAGAAAAAATGATACATACAACCAGTGTCCATATGACTTTACAGTCTCTTGTAAGGAAACCCAAATGGGCCACAGAGGCTGCTGATAAACAGTTACCGCTCTGGGGGGTTCTTTTCTTTCTGGGTTGTTGAGCAAGTCCTTTAAGAGTATGCCTGCGTTGCCGTGTTGGTTTGGGTTCTGAAGTAAAAATCTCCTGTTTGTCCCCGTTATCGATGCTTTGACTCCCCGGGCAGAGCAGTTGTGGAGGGATGAACTATAATCCTTGTAGGCGAGACAGAATGGGGCGGTGCTGTGCGGGGGCTTTTAGTCGGCAGTACTAGACTACAGCCAGTCCAAAGCAAAACCTCTCTGCTGGTCCCGTAGTGTGGATGTCAGGACCTCAGGACAACACATGTTGCTCCTCTTCTGTCTTTAATAGTGGGTAATAACAACTGCTCTAACATTGCATTTTTTTACCTAGATTTTCATTTTCCTTATTTAACCTAGCTCTCTGCCTAATTTCTCTGCTACCTTTACCTCTTAAACATCCACCCTGCCTTACAAACATCAGCATTTACATAAATGAGGTGCTTAAGTACATCAAGCTGCCCTGCACAGAGACAGCTCGGCTCCAGCATGGAGCTTTCTGGCCTTCACAGGCCACGCTTGCCCCACGCTGGCACTCTGCAGAGCTCTCCTGGTGTTTGCCCCTGGCATGGTATTGAGTTGCCTCTTCTAGATCTATGTGGAGCTTGTTGGAATTTGCAAGGTTTATTGTCTCTAGTTCATTTTGGAATCAAGTACAATTTTCTAAATATGGAAACAGCATTCTGTACGTATTTGCACAGCATGATTAACAAGCAAATAAGGGGTAAAAAGTCACACAGAATCACACACAGAATCACTCACAGAATCACAGAATGGTTCAGGTTGGAAGGGACTTTAAAGATCATCTAGTTCTATCCCCCACTGCCCTGGGCAGGGACACCTCCCACCAGACCAGGCTGCTCAAAACCCCATCCAGTCTGGCCTTGAACACTTCCAGGGATGGGCAACCTGTTCCAGTCATTGCAGTTCTCTGTCTACAGCTATTCTCCAGAGAGCTTGCCCAAGTATTTTTCCTAGTCCTTGACAACGTGGATAAACCACCCAAGGTTGATTGTGTGTTGATTGTCCTTATAACTTTTATAGCCATTTAGGTTAATTCCTTAAATTACTTTTTGTCATCCTTGTTTCAGATACACTGCAAAATGTTTTTAACTTCCACTCATAAGATGTTCAGAAGGGAGACAGCAGACCACCTTCCCTCCCATCTACTGCTGTCACAGGAACATGGAACTCCTCTCTACAGCTTTTACAGCAGAGTTATATTCTGGTCTCTACCTGGCTAAGATCAAAAAGTTTCAGTGGATTGGGAGTTTAATATTAGTTTCTACCCTTGTAATGACCTGGGAATTGTTTGACTGTGAGAGATTAATCTTGTTGTGACCTTTGGAATTTGTAAAATTTCGCTTATGAAGGAAGCTTTGTACCTACAAATTGTATACTCATTGCTGAATGAAGAGCAGTCTTCCCTTGCCCAACTTCTGTTCTTTTGCTTCACTCAGCTTTAGTTTTATATACAACTTTCTATGAGGACAAAGATACACAAAGTGTTACAGTTTAAGATGCTGTACAAATAGCCCCACTGTAGATGTATTTTCGGGTAGTTCCACAGTAAAGAATTCAGTGCACCACTTCTGAAGAAAGCATGTGATAAATTATGAATAGTTGCTATTCAGGCATCAGTGTTTATTCTAGGCACTGAGTCACTTAGGGATATTGCAGGGGGAACTATAATGATTATGAAGCCTGCAACTCTCTTCTGTCTTATGTCTGAATGTTTGCACGAGGACTGAACTTAGATTTTACATTTGAATGGTTCCCTTTGCAATGCTTTCATGCTTTTTTAAAATACAATTACTTTTATAAAAAAAAAGCAAAACAAAACAAAACAGAAAAAAGAAGAGAAAAAGAGAAAAAGAAATCTTCACGTGGGACCATGCTGATCATAGAAGAGGTATCAGCAAGGTTGACTTTGGCAGATCGAAATAACCTTCTGTGATTGCCTAGTTTTTTGGCTGTCTGCTATGAAGGCCCATTAGCTGCAAAACTGCTGACAGTCTTCCAGCACAGAAGAGAGTGTGGAGATTTGAAAATGACAAGTTCAGTTGCAAGTTTTGTAGTAGTTAAATACTTTTGTGTCTTTCCTCTCTGCTTCTGCCTATATTTTCTTCTAGCTCCTCAGTTGCAACCTAGAGATTCTCATTCTTCTGCACATCTGCACTTTCAGTTCCTGCCCAAATTTTTAGGTCCCTTATCTTCTGGTCCCTAAAGGCTCTCTGTATGAGTTGGGTGACTCCCTTGTCTCCTTGGGCCAAGTGGAAGGGCCGGAATTTGGCTGAAGATTGGGCAGCAGAGAACAGGCAGAAACTCCACCTCACTGGAATCCATTATCAGCTAGGGACAGATACTGCAGGAGAGTCCCTGAGCCTGCGTGCCTCAGCCTGAATCACGCTCAGTTACTCAGCATTCACAGAAAGACCACAACTTGATCAGCAGAGGGAAGTTGTAGGGATGAAGCATATTCAGGGCAGGGTGTTCGCAGAAAGAATAATGCTGCATTGACTGTGATTTTTTTTTTCTTCACCACCTACTGCATGGGTTTTTGCATCTTCCTTCCTTTCTTCCCCAAATCTGTAAAATATGCACTCTTAAAACTGAAGCAACTCGTCCTGTCCTACACAATTTTGTCAGTTCAAAAGGTCAGTTGAAAATCTGCAGTGAAACAGCATTGATCATACAAGCCTTTGACTTTGTCCTCTAAGAAATGGGAATATTTTGTGGACGCTGAAAAATCCATTCACTCTGAAACAGATGATATCAATCTGGATCTTTAAAGCTTGATAAAGCTGTAATTTGGTGGAAACAAGAAGACATGAAGCTGCCTATTGTACCTGTGCCTGGCTAAAAAAAAAATATCTCTTATTAATTAAAAGACTATGTATAAGGTATTTGAAATGTGTATTTTAAAGCATGCAGGACTCATTTTACCTGAGATTGTAACTATGAAAATAATGTATTTGAGAAAGCTGCTTTCAAACCAAAGGGTTTCTGAAGTGCAGAACCATTTGTGTTGTCTGTGCTGTCCATTATGAGAGCAGGATCTTCACTTCTTGACGCTGACTTACATTCAGGGAGAAGTTCTCAAAAGCCCCATGCTCTTTTGGCAGTGCAGAGTAGAGTAAGTGGGAAGAGGTGATGCGAGGAAGCTGCAGAGAAAGCTTAGTTTTACAGCAAGGGGACACTAGGACACTAGTCTGTCAGGACACTAGGACACTGTTTTCTGTCAGGAAAATATAGTCAAATTGCATGATTGTGAGCAGCAATAGTGGACAGAGAAATGTGGTCTGTAAAGTCTAGCCTATGTCTGATAGGTTAGAAAACAAGACTCAGAAAAGCTACTTTGCTTTTTTTTCCCCTTGCCTTTATTTTTTCTTCCGTTCAGTGATGAAAGAGCCTAATTCAAAACATTGTTCATGAGGATTTATGTATGGCGGGCTGTGTAGCCTCTCTGGCAATCTGGAAGTACACCCTGCTATAATTTTTATTTATGTGACCAGGAGCAGATCTGCCTGAAATGTCTGGATTCACCAAAGTGCCTGCCTAAGAGGGAAGAGAGAACTGAAAAGTAGTTTAGAAAAGCACTTCAAGGGCCAAGTCTGACATTCGTTCTATTAATATGTGATGTGTGGTCTCTGTGAGAAGCCTTTATCAAGATGGAAATTATAATTTGAATAACACATAAGTACATTGGTATTCCTTCTTATATGTTGCCTATAAATTACTATAGGAGTCCTGGATAAGTTGTAGTCTGGAAAAAAAAGCCAGTCAAGCAGAAGGACTTGTAAATCCTCTATAAGGACTGTGATAGTCATGTAAACTTGAGGAACTCCCATGGAGGTGAAAGGAACTCAACAAAGAGCTGGGGAGTTGGGAAGCATGAATCATAGCAGCTGGAGTCAGTGCCGTTCCTCAAGGTGGATTCCTGCTAAATGAAAGAAGTGGAAAGAGGGTAGAAGAGATAATCAAGTAAGAGAAGAACAAAAAGTTCTGTTCTCCTGAAAACTCCCAAAGGGGACACAAGGTTAGATGATGTAGAGGACCACCCTACCAGCTGCCAAGGAGGTCCAGGTTGCAGGTCTGCTCTGGAAGGAAGCACTGCAGAGGCATGGCCCTCCTCACATTCAGCTATGGTGTGTCTTGGATTGGTTTTATGTGACAATCTGGTGAAAAGCTTGGGTTTGGGTTAATCTGAAATTTTGCATTGGTGGCATGCCTTCTTAAGTGTTTCCAATTTCTTTCTCAAGAAAGCAATCCTATGTTTTGCTTGCCAGTGGTCTTTTCACTTTATGGGGAAATGGGATGTTGATTGTGGGACAAGTGCACATCTGGTCACATGAAAGAATATGTCATACTACTTTTATTACTATGCTACATATGCAGTGTGGAAAAAAATATTGCAGAAGCAGTCCAAGAGCCAGATGAGCCAGTGTCACAGACAGCATCCAACCTGCAGGGCAGACTTTCTCTGCCTTGTCTTACTGTCTTGGTTTAACCTCAGCCCAGCCAGCAACTAGGACCATGCAGTCGCTTGCTCACTCCCCCCACGGTGGGATGAGGAAGAGAATCAGAAGAGTAAAAGTGAGGAAACTCATGGGTTGAGATAAAGATAGTTTAGTAAGTAACGCAAAAGCCGTGCATGCAAGCCAAACAAAACAAAGAATTCATTCAACTTCTTCCCATTAGGAGGCAGATGTTCAGCCATCTCCAGAAAAGCAGGGCTCCATCACATGTAAACTGTTTCTTGGGAAGACAAATCGCCATAACTCCCAATGTCCTCCCCTTCCTTCTTCTTCCCCCAGCTTTATGTACTAAGCATGACGTCTCATGGTATGGAATATATATCCCTTTGGTCAGTTGTGGTCAGCTGTCCGGGCTTTGTCTCCTCCCAACTTCTTGTGCACTCCCATCCTACTTGCTGGCAGGGCCATGTGAGGGGCAGAAAAGTCCTTGACTGCAGAACAACAACCAAAACCACCATTGCACTGTCAACACTGCTCTCATCCCCAATCCAAAACATAGCCCCAAACCAGCTTCTAGCCAGAAAGTTACCTCCATCCCAGATGAAACTATGACACTTATATACATCTGTGTATGACACACACACATCTGCACAGGGCCGTTCAAGTACTGCATGAGACTAAATGATATCATCATATAAAAATCAATTTACTTTGAATTCTCTTAAGTATGTGGTAAATGGGTGTTAGTGTTTGGGAATGAACTTTCCATTTGAACTAACTGAAGTAGCTGAGCACACAAAGGAAAAAGATTCCTCCCACTTTACTGCTTTTCTTCTGGCAGTGGTATTTGTTTAAAGACTAATCTAGAAAGAATTTGACTTCAGTTTAATGGCAAATGCTTATCAGGTAGCAGGCAGTCTGTTTTGGTGGCATGGCAGTCCTTTGTACTGAACTGAACAGTAATGTCTCACAGAGCTCCTCTCGGTGAGTCAAAAATTCACTGCTGGGTTTAGTCAGATTAGAGTGCACAGAGCGGTAATGAGCAGAGCATCCTGTTTTGAAAGGGCTAATTATTAAACTGTCACAGTAGAAAAAAGGTGGGTTTCTCTGTGAAGTACTAGGTCCTTCAGTCACATAAGGAGCGGGTATGAAACCAAAGGATGTATAACTTTTTCCCAAGTCTGACCACTTTCTATAAATGTCAAGGAAGGGGAAAAAATCCTAATGCAATAAACATGTCAAATGCTTGTTTGTTGCACAATGAGAGGGGGCAGATGTACTTTTCTAAGAAGTGGGGACTGTCCTGCTGACTTTGGCTTCTTGTACCTCCATGTGACCTTGTGAGTATGTCCCTTTCCGCATTTCACTTTGATGTTCACTGGTAACACAAGCCATATGATTTTCCAGAAATGCATCGGCTGATCCTGTGGGAACTCCATCAAAAGCTAGAAGCATTTGTCTACTTTACTGTGGCAAATAAAAAAAAAAAAAAAGTGAAAGCAAACTGATCTATAAGCAGCTAATTAAACATTTTGTTTCCTGCATACTAATTATGGTTGTTTGATAACATGATCTGCATACAAAAGTGTGTGAATGAATGTGAGGAATCACGTGAGAATGACACTGGATTTTTAATGTGGGATATTAATGTACTGAGAAAAGTGAGGGAAGACTAGTGAGAATTTTACCCTAAATTTAACCATTAAGCTGCCTGGGGAGTGTTACCGTGGCTGAGGTCTCCTTTAGGTGTCTAAAATGCGGTCCTCTGAATCCAAAGTCTCCTGCAGGGGTGGCTCTTTTTTTGTCAGTGGAGAGAAGTAGGTCAGATTAACCATTTTTCAGATGTGCCTACATTAAATGCTTTGGTTAGAGCGAGATGAACCCCTCTTGGGGTGTCTCTTACTCTCTTTTTGTTGCAGAGACAGCACTGAGTCACCGGCTCAAATGGAGACATCTCCATCACGTGTACTGAACACTGGGGAAAATGAATTCCCCACCACCCCCAATCTCCAGTCCTAAATCAGTACCAAACCATTTTTTCCCCTGTCATCTTGCCCACCTTTCTATATATTCCACTGTGTAATGATTGATTATATTACAGCACCTGCCAAAATTAGTTAGGAGCAATATACAGAGATAAATCTCGTCCCAAAAAAATTGGCCAGCTGAGGGGCAGATGGAAAGGATGGGACTTGTGTATGCATTTCAGGTTTCATATATTATTATTTTGAAATTAATTAGACATTAATTATATATATTAACAGTCTCCAGTGTCTCCTCTGCTAGTAGCTATGAGCTAGCTTTCCCAAACACAAGTAATTTCGCTTTACAGTATAAAACCTCTTCTATACAACTAGTTTTGTGAAATTACAACTCAATTTTAAACTATGTTCCTGTCTTTTTCGCTTCAGACATAAGGATGGAGATTTCTAAAACTCTCATTTGAGTTACATACTGGGAACTTTTATTGAACAATATTTTATTGAAAGTTTTGTTCAGTTACGGATAAAGTCTTTGGATCTTAACGTATGCCAAAAATAATCTCTCCTGGGAAAGGGGAGGCACTTTTGCAATCCTGTGCAGGTACATTTGGAGAGAAAAGGATTCAGCAACTTTATTTTCCGGGGAAAATCTTTCACTACGTACAGTAAATAACCACATGGTGCAGCAGACTCTGGCTTTTCTAAGGTGTCTGACTGAGTGGTACTAATATGGGTGTCAGCATGGGTGTTAGCTTCAAAAACATAAAATAAGAGAGGAACTTTGATGAGAAAACCTTTGGCTGAGCACCCTCGTTGTCACCTCTAAATAGTTTAATATCTGTCTCTGGACAGACTCTTTTCCCCCTCTTCTCCCACTTCATTCCTTCCTCCTGGTATGTTAACCCATCTTGTCTCCTGTGTCATTGTTTCCAAAATTTCCAGAACTTTTTCTGTGCAACCTCTTGCCCTTGCAATAGCTGTCCCATTCCTTGCTGGCTAGGCCTCTGCCCCTCCGTGTATTTACTGCTTAAATTGGACTTTCTCCATACTCCAGCTTCTAATAAAGATTTTACTAATTTTCTGCTTCGCTGTGTTCATTCACTTATGACTTCTTAAGGCCTGAAGTTGTTCCAGGAGGGTGCACTCCCATCACCCAAAGGCTGGCTGGCACTGGGAGGGCTAGGAGTGACCTGACTGCAGCAGTAATGGGTACCCCCATAGGTCTTCACAGTCATGGACTTGGGATGAAGCTCTTACTCCAAAATCACTTCAGTGGTCACTAAATTGTTTGCCTCAAGATGAGAAGTTTTCCTTAACTCCAGCTTGGGTGAGAAGCTGATCAGGAGCGCAGCGTGGAGCAGGGTGGGACAGGCTCTGACTCAGCTGTAGCTGGCTCAAGTCCTCATCCTTCCTGTTATTAGCAGAGGAACTAATCTGACACAGAACTTTTGGCAAGTTCTTTCTTTTATACTGGTCGACTGCGTGAAGTAATGGGATGGGAGGAAACCTCCACAGGGAGGTGATGACTGCTTACCTTCACATGGGACTTCCCTGGGGTAGGTAACCCACATGGCTCCTTGTGCTTCTTACGCAGTTCTGCAATTGGACACACTATTCACATAAAATAAGAGTCGATTTTCCCTCTGGAATGATATAAGACCTTAGCCTAGCCATTTAGCATTGTCGTGCTCTGCTTGCAACCAAACAGCCTCATTTTTTGGATGATTGATGCAACAATAAAGCCTCAGGCAAACAGTCAGCAAGGACCACTTAGCAGAACGTGGCTTTGCAAACAGAGAGGCAAGTAAGGTAATGTCTGTCATATCACACAGGCTTCCTGCAGAAATAGGTCTCTGGATAATTGGTTTCATGGTCCTTCCCAGCAGACTTATTTGGTTAAGATTGTTCTTAGCTCACAAAAAGTGTCAATACTGAGAGCACAAACTGAGTAATCGCCCAGAGTAAGGTCTTGTTCCTACCCTACTCCTGACAGTATAACACCATCAACCTTAGCAACTTCGCCAGCAGCCACAACCCAACTCTTAGAGTTTTGGTGTTTTTCTTCTAATTTTCTTTCTGCTGCATGTCACAAGACATATCTCAAGGAGTCAGGTCCTGTGTCAATCAAGCTGCTGACTACTCAAAACCTGGCTACACGGCACCTTTGTCACCTGTGTCCCAGATTGCTAACCTGAAAAGTCCGTGGTCCATTGTCTTTATTTATCAACACCGTGTTTTCAGTTTGTACCGAATCTGTGGCAAAGAAAGTTTTCTATTTCGTTTTTTTCAGTAACTCCAACCACACAGAGAAATATGACCATATAGGTCAGTAAATTGTAAAGAACTAGAATTTTCTTATGTATGTAGGCTTTCTGCAAAAATGGTGTGGTGGATTGATCTTGGCTGGCTGCCAGGTGCCCACCAAGCTGCTGTCTCACTGCCCCTCCTGAACAGGCCAGGGGGAGAAAATAAGATAAAAATTCCGTGGGTCAAGATACAAGCAGTTTAATAAAGAAAAGCAAAGGCTGCATGTAGAGGTAAAGGAAAACAAAAGGATTTAGTCCCTACTTCCCATCAGCAGTCAATGGTCCAGCCATGTCCTGGGAAGCAGGGCCTCAGTAACCGTAGCAGTTGCTTTGGGATACAAACACCTTAATAATTACTGTCACACCTTCTCTCCTTTCTCTAAGCTTTTATTGCTGAGTGCAACATCATACAGTGTGGAAAATCCATTTAGTCAGTGGATGGTCAGTCCCAGCCATGTTCCCTCCCAACCTCTGGCCTTTGGTGGGGTGGGCGTTGGAAAGACAGCCTTGATACTGTGTGAGCACTGCTCAGCAATAGCCAAAAAAGAGGTGTGTTATCAACACCTTCCAGCTACAGAGCACAGCACTGTGAGGGCTGCTATGGTGAATGTTCACTCCATCCCAGCCAGATCCAATACAGACGCATCTACAAATAACTTTTCTCCCAAATAATGATAATTTCTCATGGAGGCATCATAGACTGTAGTGAACATGATTAACACAGCATTGTAATCCTCATGATAAACTGGAATGCTACCTTATGTATGCTTAAGAGAGATTTTATACACCTGAAAATCACAGTACAGTGGAGAGATGCTTATCTACTGTTTGCTTTCTGTAACAGAGACTTCTCCTTGCTCTGAGGATGGTGTTAGCAGACTGTGGGGCAGGATGCCATTCCCAACCACAGAAACCCATATCTTTTCAATTGATACGTTCTAGGGTGTCTGAGACCTCTTCATGGGCCTGTCAGGTATGCCGCGGGCAGTGTCTGGAGACCACAGTGTATTAAGGCATCTCAGATGGTGTTTAAGCCTACCTTCAGGCACCAGAACACTTCCCCAGTGTTTACATATCCATTTCAAGTAAGGGAAATGACATTTATTTTCCGTAAGTACAAAGAATGGTCAAAATTTTGGAGTCAAGTGAAGCTTTTATCTATTAACAATCACTCATTGACGTACGAAGTTACACCTCATTGCGCAGAATGTATCTTTTTATAATTTTTTGTTATCAATGCATTGGAACTGCTGTGGCTTCCTGTCCCAGTGCATGTGCAGTACAATACAAACAAGAACGCCTATTGAGCATGACTCCTAAGGAAATTTGTGTTTGTGGTTTGGGGAAAAAAATAAAAAAGGTACTACACAAGTGAAAGGAGCTGATATCCTGGGCAAGGAAATACACTGCACCAGGAGACTTCAGATTCAGTTCTGGACTGCGCCTCTGGGGATGGTGGCAAGAGTTTGTGGAGCAGTGCAGAGCTGTCTGCAAGCTCCCTTTGCAATGTCTGGTTTCTGGTTTAGCTGGTCCCTGGGCTGGCCCTTAGCACAGGTCTGCACAGCCTGACTTTGCTCCATCCTTCTCCGCTGCCAGCAGCCGCAGTGACGTGAGTACTTTCTGACATAGGGCTGCCCTGACCTTGACTTTCTGTCTGATATTAACAGCCAGAGCACAATGTGGGGAGACGTCGGGTTGGCGTTGAGCCACTGGAGAAGTCCCTCTGCTCTTGGCTGCCCACCAGCAGAGAGCTGTTGTGTTCTGCTGGCGTGGTAAGACAGCCTCTGTGTCGGTGTATCCTCCATGGGACAAGTGGAGATATTTTAGCAAATTCCTTCTTCTGACTTCGTAGACTTTGATAAAACAATATGACAGACATTTCAGTGAGTTACTTGCCTTCCTCATGAAAGCAAAGTACTTGCTTGTTGATAAACAGAGCCATATCACACTAGCTTTTATAAAACAATGAACTGATTAAACTTCAGTTATGGAAACTCCGTTTGCCATGCAACACACTATGGAAATGCTTGGGGAACAGTCAGGTCACTACAGTTATTTTCCCCAAAAAAGCTACAAGAAATTGAAGGTTTCAGTTTGTTGGGGAATTGTGAGTTATTTTTTTAACAAACATTAAAAAATATGTTACTGTATTCAAAACATTTTTCAATACTGCATAACATGAAAACATTACAAAATACTTACAGGAATTAAGGGTATATTCTGCAAAGTGTGTGTTTTAGTTCCTCATTCTGTTTTGTACATTTTTGAAGGGAAGGGATGAAAGAGGGAAGGAGAGGATGAAATCTGAATTACAGAGGAAAAGCAAATCATCCAAAATTACAGAATCATAGAATCATAGGGTTGGAAGGGACCTCTGGAGATCATCTAGTCCAAACCCCCTGCCAGAGCAGGGTCACCCAAAGCAGGTTGCACAGGGACGCGTCCAGGTGGGTTTTGAATGTCTCCAGAGTTGGAGACTCCACCACCTCTCTGGGCAGCCTGTTCCAGCGCTCTGCCACCCTCAAAGTAAAGAAGTTCCTCCTCATGCTTAGGTGGAACTTCCTATGCTCAAGTTTGTGCCCATTACCTCTTGTCCTGTCCCTGGGCACCACTGAAAAGAGCCTGGCCCCTTCCTCCTGCCACCCACCCTTTAAGTATTTATAAGTGTTGATAAGATCCCCCCTCAGCCGTCTTTTTTACAGACCGAACAGACCCAAATCCCTCAGTCTTTCTTCATAAGAGAGGTGTTCCAGTCCCCTAAATCATCTTGGTAGCTCTCTGCTGCACCCTTTCCAGCAGTTCCCTGTCCTTCTTGAACTGGGGAGCCCAGAACTGGACACAGTACTCCCGGTGCGGCCTCACCAAGGCAGAGTAGAGGGGGAGGATGACCTCCCTCCACCTGCTGGCCACACTCTTCTTGACGCACCCCAGGATGCCATTGGCCTTCTTGGCCACAAGGGCACATTGCTGGCTCACGGTCATCCTGTTGTCCACCAAGACTCCCAGGTCTCTTTCAGCTGAGCTGCTCTCCATCAGGTCGGCCCCCAACCTGTACTGGTGCATGGGGTTATTCCTCCCCAGGTGCAGCACCCTACACTTGCCCTTATTGAATTTCATATGATTCCTCTCCACCCAACTCTCCAGCCTGTCCAGGTCTCTCTGTATGGTGGCACAGCCTTCTGCTGTGTCAGCCACCCCTCCCAGCTTTGTGTCGTCAGCAAACTTGCTGAGGGTGCACTCTATCCCCTCACCCAGGTCATTGATGAATATATTGAAGAGGACTGGACCCAGTACTGATGCCTGGGGAACACCACTCGTCACTGACCTCCAACTAGACCCTGTGCCCCTAATCAATACCCTCTGAGCTCTGTCTTTTAACCAGTTTTCTATCCACCTTACTGTCCATTCATCAAGCCCACTCTTCCTAAGCTTCCCTATGAGGATGCTGTGGGAGAGCATGTCAAATGCCTTGCTGAAGTCAAGGTAGACCACATCTACTGCCCTCCCCTCATCTATCCATCCAATCATGCCATCATAGAAGGCTATCAGATTAGTCAGACATGATTTCCCCTTGGTGAATCCATGTTGAGTGCTTCTGATAGTTTTCTTTTCCTCCACATGCCTTGAGGTGACGCCCAGAACGAGCTGTTCCATCATCTTTCCAGGGATGGAGGTGAAGCTGACCGGCCTGTAGTGTGTGTGGCTTTGGCTTTCCTCCAGTCCTCAGGCACCTCGCCTGTTCTCCAGGACCTTTCAAAGATGATGGAGAGTGGCTCAGCAATGACTTCTGCCAGCTCCCTCAGCACTCTCGGGTGCATCCCATCGGGGCCATGGACTTGTGAATATCTAATTGATCCCTCACTCGATCCTCCTCAACCCAAGGGAAGTCTTCTTCTTTCCCCGTTACTTCCCGCAGTGCCTGAGACTCCTGAGGGCTGGGCCAAGCAGTAAAGACTGAAGCAAAGAAGGCATTCAGTAACTCCACCTTCTCTGCATCCTCCGACGCCATGGCTCCTGTTTCATTCAACAAATTAATCCTGTTACTATGAAAATCTTGATGAGGACTAAGCTTCCTAGGTGGAGCCAAGTGTAATTAAAGTCTGAACTAAAGTTATTCTTGGTTCAGTTACAGTATTGCTAACACTGTTATCAATACAGTTAGGGCTGATGTATGCAAACTTTCTGGTACCTACCCCTTTTCCCTGGTGTTCTCACCCACACTTTTTCCTTCTTTTGCCTCAGCTCCCTCAAGAGGATGGTGGAGGTTTTTAAGAAGTTACCAGTATCCTGAGTTCTTTGCAGGGAGGAGTGTGACACTGACATTCCTCAACCCCGGATCTGCTTGGATTATTTTTATACACTGTCTAAAACAATATGCTTGCTTCCTTTATCTCCAGCAATTCTCAGTTTCAGTTTTGCTTGCTTTTCTATTCTCTTGTACTATCCTTAAAAACCGTTTTACGAGACGCACATGGTTGCACACTGGTGCCCAGTGATTGACCGCTGCCATTCGTGTTTACAGTCCTGGGGTTTTTGGTATCTGTCTGTTGCTATGCTATGCAACATTTTTATTGTAGGATCATAGGCAGTTCACCCTGCACAGAATAACTACTTGTTGTCATTACCTATTAGTTCGCAGTAGGCGCTGCACTGCACAATTGCACACAGCTAAACTAAAGCTAAAACAATTTAGGAGATAGCTATCTGACCGCTAGACAATTGCTGTCACAGCTGTGACATGCTAAAATCAGCTCAAGCCAAGAGAATTGCAGACAAGTCCAGAGAACCTGTATCGTTGGGTTAACACTAAGTCTGTGGCCTCTTACCAGTAATGACAAACTCATTTTTACACAGCCACAGGCCTCAAATTTTGGTTAGGAAGTTCATTTGAAGGTTTTCTGAAAGTCAAAGATTTTTCTGTCCCTCAGGGCTCAGTGTTGGGACCATTTCTGTTTAACATCTTTATTGATGACTTTGATAAGGACATAGAGTGTATCATCAGCAGGTTTGCAGATGACACCAAGCTAAGCGGGAGTGTTGATCTGCATGAGGATAGGGAGGCTCTACAGAGAGACTTGGATAGATCGGATCGATGGGCCAATGCTAATGGAATGTGCTTCAACAAGGCCAAGTGCCGGGTCCTGCACCTGGGCCACAACAACCCCATGCATCACTACAGGCTTGGGGAAGTGCGGCTGGAGAGCTGCCTGGCAGAAAAGGACCTGGGGGTTCTAATTGACAAGCGGCTGAACCTGAGCCAGCAGTGTGCCCAGGTGGCCAAGAAAGCCAATGCCATCCTGGCTTGTATTAGAAATAGTGTGACCAGCAGAAGTAGGGAGGCGATTGTCCCCCTGCACTCAGCACTGGTGAGGCCACACCTTGAGTTTTGTGTGCAGTTCTGGGCACCTCAATACGAGAGAGATATCGAGGTGCTGGAGCGAGTGCAGAGGAGGGCAACGAAGCTGGTGAAGGGCCTAGAGAATAAATCTTATGAGGAACGATTGCAGGAGCTGGGACTGTTTAGTTTGAGGAAGAGGAGGCTGAGGGGAGACCTCATCACTCTCTACAACTACTTGAAAGGACATTGTAGAGAGGCTGTTGCTGGTCTCTTCTCACAGGTAATTAGCGATAGAACAAGAGGGAATGGGTTCAAGCTGCAGCAGGGTAGGTTTAGGCTGGACATTAGGAAAAAAATTCTTCACAGAAAGAGTGGTCAGACACTGGAATAGGCTGCCCAGGGAGGTGGTGGAGTCTCCATCCCTGAATGTGTTTAAGACTCGTTTAGATGTGGTGTTAAGGGATATGGTGTAGGGGAGAACTTTGTAGAGTGGATTTGATAGTTGGACTCAATGATCCTAAGGGTCTTTTCCAACCTAAATGATTCTATGATTCTAAAAGTACTAATTATGGAAGCATTAAATGAGTCAAATAATTAATACAAATACTTATGAAAGAAACCCATAAACCTTGAAATTGTGTAAATATACAGAGTTTTAATAAGGTTATTCCTATAAGGTTTAAATATTAAGAAACACTTATGAGTGGTCTACTTATGAGGGCTTAATCTTGTCCAAGATTAAGCCATAAGAAAGTGAGTATCTCATTACAACTGCAGATTGGAATTTTTATGGTCTAATCACTGACAGAAAACTTCATTATTATAAATGTGATAAGTGAATCTACTAATCATCTGTCTCTTGACAAACTAAATTTAACCTTTAACCTACATTTATCTTCAGTGATTGTCTGACCCATTTCATCTTATTTTGTGGTTTGTTCTAGACGTACAAGCACAAATTCAACCCTCTATCACACATGGTCTTTTACTTTAATTTTTCTCTTTGCTTCCTTTTTTTTTTCCTTTATTTGAGGAGGTTGTAGGACATAGTTTTGGTGGTTTATCTTAACTTTGGCAGCCTTTTATAAAAGGTCTAAGTGTATTAACATTTCCACATCCTCTTTAGCATGCTTCATATGCATTTTATGCTTTTGTATTAGCAGGAGTCTTTGAGTCTCAGTTTGATAGAATTTGGGGCTCTGAGATACTGATTAAGGACTAAAACGTGCTTAGTATTTGTACCCATTAGTGTGAAAACCATAAAACACTAAAAGCTCTGCTAGAGTCATTGGATATCTAAAACAGCGTGCCTTAACTTGAGGAAGCATTGCCAGTCTGATGCTGCTGAGGCCATGCATGTGACTCCCCATGTGGGCCCGCCTAGCCCATGACATGCAGTTATAATTGAACTGTGCCTTAAGAAATTAATTTGGGGTGTCCAGAGCCCATTTTACAGCCTCAAGAGTCTGAAACAGTGAGTTTGTGGGTGGATTTGGTTTCAAAAATACACTTATAAAAATGTCAGTAGAGACGACATTCTTCTGAGGTCTCAGGAGCCCTCTAGAAGGTGTCCGTATGTAAAATGCAGCACTGTTAGTTGAAAGGGTGTCAGGAAATTACATTTTAATGGATCTGTATTGTTCCAGTTCTCTTGTTTCTATGAGACCTGTGGGAACACTCCTTCAGAGTGTAATTGTCCTTAAGCTTTTATGAATTGTTTTAAGAGACCATCAAGTAACCAACATCACCACTTACAAAACATGAGAAACTTTACTGAGCAAAGTTGCTTGTCCTGATAAATGTTACTCACTCTTCTAAAAATGCTGTTCTGAGACTGGCTGGCTGATCACTTTAGGAATAATTGCTTGACTATGGTGGGGAGGGATCATGAATTAAAATGAAAGGAGATTCATTATACTACTTGATTTCAGCATTTTTTTTAATAGCTCAATTGCATTTAATGAGGTAGAACAGAGCAGATTCTTTAACGTTTTCAAAACTTGAGATTTATAGTACAATACAAAGACTCATGGACAAGCTTGTACCTAGCATAGGTAAAGTGATTTGTCTCTGATGCTATCCCAAAGTTTTTATGTCAATATATCTTGTGTTGGTGGGATAAATTTCAATGAATAATTAGCATCTCTTCCATTTGACGACCTGCAGAGCTACACACACTTGGCTTGCATGTGTTACTGCTTCTGCTTAGGACTCTAATCATTTGCTACAAAATAATTGAAGGAAAATTATAAAGATAAAAATGTTTTATTTTCTTAGCCTATGTACACATACATAGCATTTTCTGGATTTGAGCAGTAGCTTCTGTGTTCCTCACTTTTTGGTATTGAATTATCTGCATAATTACACTACCTGCACTATCTAAGCTGATCTTTGATTTGCACCTGTCCATTACATGTGGTCTTATTTCTATTGTGATTATCAAGGACATACTGGTTCATACATGAAAAGCAGGTTGTAGGAGATGAACCAAAAAAAAGAGAGTACATTTTAAATGGTCTGTAGTTATTGGCTGAGGACAGGGTCCTACTATTGACCAAACAGTCTAGTGTCTGAACAGTCTTGATTTTCTCCTTAATGTTAAGTTCCCTGAAAGTAGCACTTTTAAGTAAATATCTATCACTTTGAGCTAGCTAAATAAATAGCTCCATTATATCCCACTCAATAACGATCCAGCATAGAGCACTTGAGCACAACTCTGAATGATACTTAGTCTCCTGATACATAAATATATATATATATACATAAAATATGTATAATCATAGAAAAGTTTGGATTGGAAAGGACCTTTAAAGGTCATCTAGACCAACATGGGGTCTCCACCACCTCTCTGGGCAATCTGGGCCAGTGTGTCACCACCCTCATGGTAAAAAAATTCTTCCTTATATTTAGTCCAAATCTGCCTTCTTTTGGTTTAAAACCAATACTCCTTGTGCTAATGCTACTGTCCTGATTAAAAAGTTTGTTGCTGTTGGCCTTCTTGGCCACCTGTGCACACTACTGGCTCATATTCAGCCGGCAGTCGACCAACACCTGTAGGTCCTTTGGTTTGTCTTCTGATACAGAAATGCACAGCAGTACCTTCCTCTTCATGAAACTAGCATCAGCCTAATTGCCAACCAAGCAAAATTACAAGTACTTTTTGGAGGAGGAGAATGTGAATAAGAAATCATAGGTAACTATATAACAAATTGAAGACACTGAGGATCTGTGGTGATAAACATGAGAAAAGAAACTATGCAAACTGAAATAGAAATATATTAATATCATAATAATTAAGTGATAGGTCTATGGGAGAAAAGTTCTCTTGAATTCTATTAATAAAAACTAACTTGTTTTGTCAGGAATTAAGAAGGTTTTGTTGTTATTCCTTTTTTCTGCACTCTAAATTTCATCTCAACATGGTACCCTGCTTGTCTTTAAGAAAAAAACAAAGAACTGCCTTAGAAATTCAATTTTACACTACTCGTCATACTAAGTGCTTCAACTTGCCTGATGGCTCTGAGAAAGTGCTAAATCATTTATTTATGTAGTAAAAACAATGAATGGCCTTGTTTAGCATAAGATGTAATATATTAATTTTATACTTTAGGTGGATAGTAAATCCAGCTAACATAATCAGAGAATGTCAGTCCTACACATGGTTCTGTAAGAGCTCTAGGAATGAAACATGGAAGAACGACAATTTTTTTCAATGGCAGTTGGAGTCATCAGACAGTTCAGGGGAATGTCGTGTTAAAACCTTCCTGCTAACAGATGAGTTAAACACTTCACAATCACCTAAAGTGTTAAATCACACAGCAGATGCTCACTTGATCCATCTGTGCTCTTTCCCCCACTTGCTCATACATGCCCGACAATGTGATAAGCAATAGGTAGACTGAGCTATATTTTGAAATCAGGTTATTACTTCAACCTGTATTTACTCCGAGAAATGGGGTTCTAAATTCAGTAATTTGATGAAAATCTGTATTTTTAATCCTATTCTTATAAGGGAAGGTCACATTTCTAGGGCAGTACCAGAATTTTCCCCTTGAAGTTCTCAGGTGTGTCCTAGATTAATAAGAAAACAAAGCATCTCCTTATTTAATACAGTTTGCAGAACTACAGCTCTCTAAAATGAAACTTGCAGCTAAACAATACAAAGGTTTGTATTTTCCTACTAAGCTGAATAGTCATATTTGTTTGGTTTTGTTTTTTTTAAAAAGCTGTATCATAGCAATCTCTAATGAATTCGGGAGTGTTCCTGCTTCTATTTTTGTGAAGAACAGGGAAATATCTTAATCTTCTAAAGGTCAACATACCCATTTACAAATTTTTAGCATCACGCTGCTAGTAATAATTTTTTTCCAAAGCTCAGTATGATATTTGCACCATGAAGAGAAAATCTTTGTTTATTTACATATTCTTTCAGTCTAGCTGTCTGTTATAATGAAAGTATTTCATCCATTTAGAGCTGTTCATTTGAAATAAAAGACCAAACTGTAACTGAAAATTTCAAAATTTACTTTTATTTCTACCTTGTGGAGGAAAAAAGAAGTTAGAAATGTTGTGAAGTTCTCATTACAAAGGTTGAAAGGTAAAAGGCTTATATTTTCAAACTTGTGTAGTTATGCTAATATAAACTTAGCTGCCCAGTATGAATTCATGAATGTATATTTGCATATCTGGGCATCTAACTATCTTGAAATTTTGGCCAAGGATGACTTTGGCCAAATTCTGTTAATTCTGATAACTGTTATTCAAGAATAGATATACGTTTTCACATGTGATGGGTATTCCAGGAGAAAACGTTAACTCATTTAAAAAATGCAACAATTCTACCTGGTTGTTTTCAGTTCAATTGCAGTTTTCTGCCTAATACGGTCTGCGACAACTCTCAAATCAAGTTGTGAACAAGGAATGCACCATTCTTCAGTCTGTAAAATATCAAAAGAAAAACAAAGTTTCTCACAATGTATGCCAAGTTATACAATCTCTCAAATAAGCATCTACAAAGACAATATGCCATTTTACTCAGCAAAAAATATCAAATATGCCATTAAGGTTACACTAGATGGCAAATAAATATATTTTAGAGGCTGTGCTACAGAGGCAAACTCTGATTAAAATGATGGTTGAGATCAATTGCCTTGAGTCAGTCTTCCCTGGTGATAGAAAACAGCTTTTTATAGTTACCTGTAAAAATTAAACACAACCTGATATTTCATGCTTCTGTGTTTGGAGGGGGCGGGGAAAGACAACACAAGGCATTTAGTAGCATGGAGGGAAAAGTTGTACTGAGTACTTTGATGCAGTTCTCACACTGAAGTTAAAGCTCTGACCATGCCTAGTACGCGACTTGATTTTAAATGGTATTTAAAGATGCATATCTGGATTCTGGGGAGGTGGGGGCTGTGTGATTCTGCAGCAAATCAAGTGTTGATGAAAGGGGCTAGTTGCGATCCAATTAGTGCCTCTCATTCTAATTTTAGCCGTTGCTACTACAGTGCTTGTAGGAGGAAAGTATGTTTCCTTCTCTTGCTTCTTGTTCTTCACCTGATGGAAAATGACAATGCCATATGCTAGTAAAATATGCTGAAACACATTTCAATATGTTGAAAAATACATGAGACCTCAAGACTATTTCCAGATTCCATTAATATATTACAGTTTCATTGCACAGTAATAGTGAGCTGAACATCTCATATGGAGGCAAGAGTTGCTATTTCCTACAAAATATGAAAAGGTGTACAGTTTGCTCAATACCTGTGTTGCTAGTTTTGCAGAACAACTTTGGCTGAAGTTCTCCAGCATGGAATATAGCCTAACCTCACTGTAACAACCCTACAAACCTACCTCAAAGGAAACCAATTAGAATAATTAGAACGAGATTGAACTCTTACCCAAGGCTGATCTGCATATAACGACCATACTTGTTTTTCTCTCCCTTCACGAAGCTTTTAGATCTATAGAGAGTGAAAATGTGCACATAAAATGCTTGTGCTTCTTTAAGAGCACCCCT
Source organism: Rynchops niger (assembly GCA_013400035.1). NCBI lineage: Eukaryota > Metazoa > Chordata > Aves > Charadriiformes > Laridae > Rynchops > Rynchops niger. The sequence continues at coordinate 196,055 of VXBH01009656.1, forward strand.
TTAAGGCTGATGTGCTCCGTAAGTTTCCCCGAAGTTCTGAATATTGATGTTCAGTTCAGAGTGGGACATATTATGCTGAACATCAACTTGCCAAATCCTGTTAAAGTGAAAACCTTGATACAATGTTTAATGGCATGAAATGAGGCTGCTGCAGTGAAATTAGATGATACGTGGCTGAAGAAAATAAGTGATTTAGCAAGAAACTTGAAATCTTTAATCTTACATATAGTTTCTTAAAAGTGTATTTATAGAGAAATATAGTTTTCCAGCTCTGAGAGAAAAAAATAAACAAAAGCAATACCAAAATGAAACAGCTATTTTTAGTTTGAGACGTTTATTTTCTCCAAAAGGGAAAATCGGCAATGAGTCATTCCAGCAGCTGGTGCTAAAGCTGGGTTAGTCACAAGCCCGTGACCCTCTTAACATGGGTCCAAACACCGAAAGGTTCCTGAAGGAACTAAAACCAGAAGTCCACAAAATATATGAAAGTCCATGACCAGTAGATATTATATACTCTCTATATATAGTCACTTCCAGCTTACTATCTCTTCTACACGTGCCCGTGCTTCTGACCGGTGCTTCCTGCATCTGTATGGTTAGTTGGGCATTGCATCAAGCTGAATTAAGGTTACTTTACTAACAACAGCTTTAACTAGTGCTTACACCAGCAATATGTATTACCCTGTAAACTGTATGTGTCACTGATCCCAGCAAGTATGGCAGTGTCCATCTTTTCTGCACACCTCCAATGTGCAGCAATTCCCTTTGACATTACATTGCAAAGCCATTTTCCCTTTCTAAGTTGGGAAATTCAGTTGGTCTTCTAATGAGCTCAGGATACTGAAAATGTTATGAATTGCTCCTTAGAACTGCTTCCAAACTATTCATAGTAGCTAAGAGAAGCAGGCTGATTTCAAAGGACAAATAGTTGCTTACTGTGCATGGATGGCTGAGATATCAAATCTCCGATGGTGAGTCAAATTCTGCCCTTCCAGCCAAATGACTGCAGTAAAGTACAGTCTTTGGGTGCGAAGTGAGATTTTCACCCGTCTCCAATAGCTTTACCAGCACCTTCTGCATTTAACTTAGGCCTAATGCCTGGCCAGGAAAGATCAGGGCTGTCATGATTCATATCACGCTGCCCCAGGTTAAACGATGTGGGGCAGCCTGGTCCACGGTGGAGAGCCCTGAGTGCTCTCCCATATGTCGTGTGCATGGTCGAGATGGCGACGCTGGCACCTGAACACACCGACAGCCAGGGATTAGGTACGTATAATTGCAAGCTCAAGAAACTGAACAGTTGGTAATGTTTATTTAAAATGTTGAAATCGTTGCAAATGATGATAAGATCGCAGCCAGACAATGATGTGCTGTGTCTCGGTGACCTTGCTCCAAAGGAAAAACATGAAGTCATTTGGGAAATCATTTTAATTCTAGCAACAAGAGGAGTGGCTATTTACAAGACTGCAGTGGGTCAGACAGGCTATCCGTTCTAAAAGGGAAAAAACAGTAGCCAAGGATTCAGTATTTGCAATTGTTTCATCCCTTCAGCCCTGTACATTTTGTTGTTTTTATTAGGATGTACTTCTTAGAACAAGCTCAAAAGAACCTGGTTCATTACAGCTATGGAGGGGAGGGAAGCACTAAACAAAATGTATTCATATGTCAAAATGAAAGACAATTTCGGCAGTAATTTTCTCCACTAGGTCCATGCACTGTCAATGCTTTATCTTATCCATGTGAAAGTTTTGTTTAACTTGAGAAGTGTGATTATACACTTTCTAGTGAAACAGGTAGAGAAACTTATGGACACACATTTTTGTTATGAAGCAAACCTAGTCTACTTGAATTCTGGATATTGTCGTCAGTTTCTTCTGGGTGTGCACAAGTTTCAGCTGACCCAATTTACCACAATCTCTCTTTTTTTTTTTTCATTTTCTTTTTTTTTTTTTTTTAAAACAAACTCACAATTAACTAGATGGAGAAGAGTTGGTGAGATGATTAAATTCTGATGCTGAAATAAGCATTGCTGAAAGAATTCTTTTTCATATAGAAATCAGGAAAGTGCACTCTGCCTTGCCCTTGGGACAGTGCGCACAAGCTGTGTTGCAGAAGCTCACTTGACAAGTGGCAACTTGTTAAGCCTTTAGCAGGTATTGGTGAGTGATCTGTCAGACTCAAAAAGCTCTGACTGGCTCTTAGATTTGGCAGTGACAAAAATCAGTGGTTCTGAGCTGGCCAGAAACCTGCCAAAGTTAGGCAAGTTGTTTTTCTCTGCTATTTCTAAACTGTTTTCTTCCTCCCACTCTATTTTCCCTTTTCCTAACAAAACAAACCTCTAGTGAGGAAACTCCACTTTAAACATTATAATGTTACAATTCTACGCCCCTGAAGCCTCCATTATCTTCAATAACACCACCCAGGTTTATGTTAAGCTATTTGGCTACTGAGAAGAAGGTATTAGGAGTGTGTGTTGGTGATTTTCATTGGTCCTACTCTATCTAGGCGATATGCTAAGATTTCTTACAGCACTGGAAATTGGCACTTATTTAGTTATACGTAAACATACCTTCTTCTCATATATGCTGTTTGGAAATGCAATTCGCCTTTGTTATGTGCTACATACAGGTCATCTGCGCAGTTCAAGTGTAGGATCGCTATAGCAACATACAGGAACCTTGCTCACCTTCCATGTGCTATCGTGCTTGTTCCTCATAACAGCTTACTCTACCGAATAGTATTCAGCCAAAAGACAACCAGACTCCAGAATGTATATGAAAACAAGGATGATATAACGTAGTAGTCTGATCTGTTCAAATATTGCTAATAGTAATTTTCATACTGGATTCAACTTTTGCCTGCTCTTGATGTTTCAGTTGTTTATTTGTGCTAATGTAAGTTAAAGCAGAAGGGGTCCCCGATACCACAAAGTCTTTCAAAGGAGCTATTGCCAGATCAATGGGAACATACAGCAAAATCTGTAGTCATTACTGATCAGCTATAGCTCTAACAGAGCCTATCAGTTCAGAACCAGTTTTACTGACGTGCAGGATGCAGTAGTGTGGTGGGTTGATCCTGGTGGAGCAGGATCAAGCAGACCAGTGGCCAGATAGTCTCTGAGCAATAGCTGTCATGGAAGATAATCCCCCACACGCACACCTTTTCTTAATTTATTGCTGACCATGACATCATATGATATGAAAGATCCCTTTGGCCAATTTGGGTCAGTTGTCCCAGCTGTGTCCCCTCCCAAACTCTTGCCCACCCCCAACCTTATTGCCTGTGGGGGCAAAATGATAAACAGAGAAGGCTTTCAGTCTGTAAGCACTGTTCAGCAACAGCCAAAACATTGGTGTGTTATCAACACTATTTTAGTCACAGATCCAAAACACAGCACCGTATGGGCTGCTATAAAGAAAATGAACTCCATGCCAGCCAGATCCGGTACAAGTAAACAGAGCGCTTAGTGCCTAAACTACTGGAAATAGACTTAAATTCAGTTTGTGAATGGACTGCAGAAATTAATCTTGCAAAAGGATGTCCAGGTAATTTCTTAGAGACCATGACTACAGTTTGCTATTTTTCTGCTAATTATGTAGACAACAGCTGCTCAGAGGGCCTGGTGCCTCCTGGCAGGCTCCTCGCATGTAGAGAATAGCATGTGTGTCCTGGGGTGTAGGAGAGGAGCAGCAGGAGCTGGTTTGCGCTCAAGTCTCCACATGTGTTGAGGTTAGGAGACAGCTGTGTTGTGCACTTGGTTCCAGGAACTAAAAAAACATCTCTGGGTTTTGTGGTACAGATGTAGTCCAAAAAATCCCCCTTTACTTCCTCTAAGACTGTCAGTGCATTGACATCCTATCGTGGACTCGGAGCTGGAGGACAGTCTCATCGACGGCTGAACTTGAACGGGATGCTTTCATCCACAAGGCATTTAACCACTCAAATCCTTTGAGTGACCTAAAGCCAGGTATTAACACTAGCCTCTAGCTGAGGCAAAGTGTAATTTGTAAACAGGGAAAGGAAAAGGAGATTCAGAGACTTGAAGAGTCAATGCAGTGTGCTTAGATCTTGTTTAATACCTTCTCTATAGCTTGACACAGCCCTACCTTTCATTAGCTGTTCTGGAGGTCTGTATTCATTTGCATTGGCTTTCATTTCAAGAAGGATGAGCTGTTCCTGCAGCAGCAGCGATATAACTGTTATGAATGTGATGGTGTACAATGCATTCTGTTAACAGAGAGAGGAATTATGTTTTGCTGGAAGTGTTGGAGGAACCCGACCTCATCCCTTTGTACAGTTTCTACACAGCAGTCAACAGAGAACCGCGTTTTGTGTTCATGAAAGCCCTGCATGGCTTCCTGAATTGCTTCTTACATGCCTAATCTGAATGCAAATTGCAGCTCTGTGTTCATTATCGGTACTATAAAATAGCACTAAGTGTTGAAATTTATAACCAACTGCATTTGCTATAAATGATGTGTGCTTTATTGCCTGTTAATGCACAGTTGCTGCAGTAAACTTTGCAGTCTTGTTATTTGCTAACGTTTTACCGTGCATATGAGAACAGCATGCTCTCACTGGCATAGTTAAGAATGAGTTGCAGTTTCCATTACAAACCTCTGTTTTCAGTCGTAAAGACTCACTTGCTGCTCTAACATAGTGCATGAATTTTAGATCTGCATTTTTTCCTTAGAATCAGCCAAATTGTCTAATTCTAAATAATTTACATATGAACACAAGAGAGCGGGCCATGTGTTGGAATTTGGATTAATTTTCAATCTTGTGTATAAAAATGCAAGTGGCTTCAATTTAAACAAGGAAAACAGTTGTTTACAGGAGCTGTTCTGGTTTAGTGAAGTGAACTCTTTTCCACTCTGTTTTCCCAGAGAGTAATTGAGGGCCTACATGATGTAAAGTCATAACGACCTCATGCAGACCTGCGTTTTAAATGAGTCAGTCTGGTCGGTCAGTGGGGCTTCTGCCTTAGTGAAGAGTACAGGACCAGTTTTATTGTGGGTTGAATTCCATGTAGACAGATGTTAGGTGTTTATGAATGCTTAATAAGGAAGAAATCCAGACAATCTATTATGATAATCATGCTGCATTCATGCTACATTTTGTCTCTGGAGACTTCATTGCAGTATACAAAGTACAAAGAAGGGTACTGGAGGTACTTCTCCCTGCGCATATTCTCTAGAATGGTGGGCAAAGGTACTAAGCAGGCAAAATACACTGTATTAGCTAGTGACTCAATACCAGAGAAAGGATGAATGGAGTCTGATGGTTAGTTACTGGACAATATTGGGTTTTAGGTTAGCCTCTCTGTTTTGGTTGATTGGTTTTTCAGAATTTCCTAATCAGTAAATCTAAATGTGGCTGGTATAACTCTGCAAGACTAGAGAGGTGTGCATCTGTGCCCCATTCTTAGTAAAAAATCATGGAATGTATTTTGGGCAAAGAAGAGGACGGAGCAAGAGTGGAAGTCCACGCTCTGAGACTTGTTCAAATGCAAGATTTTTGGCAAACCAGAACCACTCTGTGAAATTCCATGGCAATCTGGTAAAATGAAAGGTTCACCACCGACAGCATCAAGGTGAAATAGGACCTAATGTTCCACTGAGACAGTGTCTGCGGGGAAAAATGGAAAATAAGTAATTTAATGTGCTTGTCCGTGAAGTCATCTACTAACCGACTAGGTAGAAGTTTGCATGCTCAGCTGCAGCACCTTCCTAAAACTTTAGTGACTCTTAAGGAAGATAAATAAGGGGCTAGTGCATGTTCCATAACATTCCTTTGGGCAGCCTTCCTTGCATATATTAAGAAATGGTGGAAGTGATTAGCTTATAAAAATATTGCTATCTGAGAACATTTCAGGCAAAAATGAGGCACAAATCACATTCCCCATGACCACTGCTGAGTTGCTGTGTCACAATGGGGACTTCCATTTCCTCCACAAAATACCTAGAAAGCAACGCAAAGACTCCTTGGTTGCTCAAGAGGCAGTGGGACATATGGATGCACAAGAATTGCAAAAAACCCTCGTCAACGTCATTGTTTCAAGGGCCAAATATTTCCTGAGCTGAGGGAGACAGGGGTGACACAGCCCTTGCAGATCTTCTCCACCCTTGCCCAGAGCCTGCATGCAGAGCTGCGAGGTGGCCCTTCATCTGCATCCTCACCCTGCACTGGTGAGTGCTCATTAAAGAGGACAAGTTTTGTTTAACAAGAAAATCCCCTGCATCGTCTTCTGTGTAAGTCATCTTCCCTTGGACTTCCCCTGACTTACAGCACTATGTTTCTGGGAGCTGCTGACAGCCCCCGAGGCAGAGTTAAGCTGAGCTGAGGACAGCTGGAAAAAAAGGCAGTTTCTACCCGCGCAGGCTTTTTATTGCATCTCAACTTTGCTCTAAATACTTTTCCCTTTCGAAAGGATGAGTTAAGCAATGTTTTGCAGTGACAGGGACATCTTCAAAACAAGCATTTGCTGACAAAGGCAAGTTGTTCAGCATCTGCATCACAGGGTGACCCACAGAAGAAGGTGCGGGCAGTATCAAAGGGGCTACAACTCGTGTCCCACCTTAACCTGGCATTTAATACTCACCACTGGAGGGGGTGGATGAAGTGAGCCCAGAGGAAACCTTGGGGTGCTGTTAGCCGGGCAAGCCCCGGGAAGGCAGTACTGGGGGGAGCAGAGCTGAGCAGCAGCCACCGACCCCTCCCCACGCCACCATCTCTGCTCCCCCCAGTACCAAGCAGTACTCAGAAACTACGCATGCAGGACCACTGAGTGATGTGGACATTTTCCGTTAGACATGTCTCTCTGTCAGGAGAGGCAGAAGCAGCCAATCTATTTAGCACTGTGAATTCTTTGTTCATCTATCTACACAGCTGACCTGCTTTTAATGACACCTTCAGTAATCGAAGGTGGCACACGAGCCATGAGATTAGTACAATTTCGTGCCCTTTCCAGTTGTTTCACATATGACATGATTAGGAGTGGTGACAGTCTTCATGGTGCTTGTGACATCCATGTGGAACTTATTTTCCAGCTACCTCGACTGTGATCTGGCAATGACAGTAATAATGTTGTTGATGTAGTGGCAGTGCTATAACCGTGAAGGGCTAAGGATGTAAACAGTGCAAGGTCTGGGGAGAGTGGTTATAGCTTTTATTAGACTTACTAGATGCAGCTAAAAATATAGATAAGCTTCCAGGCATGCAAGACTTGATACCACATACAGACATCTGTTTTCTACATCTATGAACAAGTCCAATAAAAATAAAAAAGGAGGCCTCACTGTGTAACCTTTCTCCTTTCTATCAGAAGTTAATGGTTCTTAAGGACGCTGTAGTTTGGTTCAGACAGACAGTAAACTAGAGAAAAAAAATCTTGAGGATGAATGTGTTTTCCTCTGTACGCTGTGGGGCAAGCCCTGGGTGACTGCTGCTCCCTCTTTGCACAGAAATCACCTGTGCAGGGGACACTGAACTTCCCTCCAGCACAGCTCAGGTGAAAAGCTTTATCTGCTAATGCGGCCTGAAAACAGTGGTACCGCCTTCGATACTGATGCTTTGGGGTCAGCTTTAGGAGATGTTAGTGTACAAATCCACAGCTCTGGCTCTCCCCCTGCCTACCCCATTCTGCGGTGTAGACAGGGACAGCCCAGCACATAGTTCTGTATTGTGCAGCCCAACAGACTCCAATTTCAAGATATTTCCACAGCTGTGATTTCTGCAGCATGTGTTTATGCTAATTCAGTTGCCATCAGTTCTTCCACGGCTCTTCCACAGGATTCAGGTGTCATTCTATGTGGAAATGCCATGCTTAAATCCTGTTTATAATGAAAGAAAAAAAAAATCAAAGCAAGCTGAACACCAGCATGAACACAAAGTCTTGTGGATACTTAGTGCACCAGAGAAATAGGATTTCATAGCATCATAGGAGAGAATCATAGAACAGGATCATTGAATACTTTGGGTTGGAAGGGACCTCTAAAGGTCATCTAGTCCGACCCCCAGGCAATGAGCAGGGACATCTTCAACTAGATCAGATTGCTCAGATCCCCCTCCAACCTGACCTTGAATGTTTCCAGAGATGGGGCATCTACCACCTCTCTGGGCAACCTGTGCCAGTATTTCACCACCCTCATGGTAAAAAATTTCTTCCTTCTATCTAGTCTGAATTTACCCTCTTTCAGTTTAAAGCCATTACCTCTTGTCCTATCACAACAGGCCCTGGTAAAAAGTTTGTCCCCATCTTTTCCATAGGCACCCTGTAAATACTGAAAGGCCCCAATAAGATCTCCCTGGAGCCTTCTCTTCTCCAAGCTGAACAACCCCAACTCTCTCAGCCTGTCTTCATAAGAGAGATGCTCCAACCCTCCGATCATCTTTGTGGCCCTCCTCTGGACCTACTCCAACAGGTCCATGTCTTTCTTGTGCTGTGGACTTCAAAGTTGGACACAGTACTGCAGGTGGGGTCTCACAGGAGCAGAGCAGAGGGACAGAATGACCTCTCTTGACCTGCTGGCCATGCTGCTTTTGACGCAGCCCAGGATACAGTTGGCCTTTCATCCTGTGCCTTATGATATCTGCTTGCAAAGAAACAGTGTAAAAAATATGCTGTTGTAGAATAGCACCCCTTGGAAGTATTGTATAAATCCTTTAGATGCAAATGATCTCTTCCTAAAAGCATAAATGAGATAAACTTAATTTAACTTCTCTACCCAAGATAAACTACTGCAATGATTAAACACAGCTCAGGAGCCAATTTGTACATGGTGTGACTAAACTATCTATCAGTTACAGAAAAATAAGATCCAAATTCAGAATAATGATGAAAAAATATCAAGGGAGTATTATCACAGTGACATAGGGAGAAAAGTGAGTAAATTTAAAGTAACAAGGGAAGTACAACTTGCAAAGAGGAACTGCTGCATCATGCCTGTCTTTTTAAAACATCTGAATTTTAGTTCTACCTGAATATAACCTTGCAGTTCTAGTCTGAGAGGATATGGATTTCCAAGAACATTTTGAAAGTAAAAGCTTAAGGAAAAACGTGGTGCTCAATCTGGGACTAGGCAAAACCTTTAATCAGGACAGGCACACACAAGTTGGGCAGCAGCACCTCCAGTCATGAGACATCTGGGGTAATGTAACATTTAGGCACCTGTGGCTTTTTTGCTCTTTTTATTTCACTTTATGGGCACCAGTGTTATTTTTGTTTGGTTTGGCTTTTTGCATATATTTTTTAATATATATACACACAAAGTCATATATATTTTTATATTTTTTCCTGCACTGTTGGCTTTAAACATGTATTCTGCTGGATAATATCACACAATGAGTTTTGCCGAAGTAGAAACTGATGGACAATATCACACAATGAATTTTGCCATACTTTGCAAACTAGAAAGGATTGTCCCCACTCACTCCTGCCCTTATCTACCATTTTTATTGTGTCAGGTCTGACGTGACAGAGCAACTGTAGGTGATAGTTTAAAAAACACAGAGACTTCCTTACTAAAAATATGGACAAAGTATAAAATTTTTCTCTAGCTTTACAGATAAAAATGAACTAAAACACTAGATCCAAACACCCTTACATTTTGCAAAAATTCAGACCTCAAATGAAACTGACAGTTCCACTTTGAGATTTTCTCGGGCAGGAAGAGACGCTTTAGGCTGAAAGAGATATTGCTGCAAAGATTGTGGCTTCAGATTTACACATCAGCTGAGCCAGAATTTTTCAGGATTTCTATTTAGGACTTTCCTGAGTGTTTTCTCCCTAGATGCTATTTTAGGCGCCTGAGGGGTTTTTTTTTGAGTTTCTGACCATCAGATATATCTGAAAAATTTATGCACTCTCAGCCAAAAGAATTGCTCAAAAATTTCTGGTAACAATAGATTCTTATCTTTTTTGTAGGCCAATCACTGAAAAGGAAAATATAATTTTTGGCAAGTTTGTGGCAGGAGGAAACATGCCATTTAACCAGTTTGAAATGCTTTTCACATTTAGTAAGAGTATAATTTAGGTAAACTTTTCAATTAGTTATGGGAGGTATGTTATAAACAGACATTGTAAAAAAGGAAAGAAAACCTACAAGACTGAATGTCTGGAAAAATACTTCCTAAATGTGAAGTTCATTAAGCTGCGGTAAAATATCCCAAGAGTAGCAGGGGTCAGCTGCTCAGCTCTTTGGTGAAATAAAAGTAGTCTGGACAAAGTATTGCAAAATACACTTTAGGGAACAATTTTGTAGTAGCCAGGAAAATGGAGTAGGTGAACTAATAGGTCTTTTTCATCTCTGTGTTCTATTACAGTATGGTTGTTTGAAGCAAATTTGTGTATTTAACCTCTGGCTCATGAGTCTGAGGAAGCTGTTAGAAAATCTATGTAGCCATTAAAATATATACAAAGGTATAATGGAATCTAAATTTAAATGCGAAGGAAACCCAAAAAGGCTTAGGTACAAAATGTATCTGCTCGTAATGTTAAAGTCCTGGTCATCTATGACTTATTTGGTGATTTCAAGATGCTTCTGGCATTTTCTAGGGGAAGCATTTCCAGCAGCCTTTTGGAAAGCTTTAAAAACTAATAGCAAATTTTCACTGGAACCAGCCTAAGCGAAGCTCTTTTTAATGCCCTTCTGTCTCTTTAATAGGCACCTTTACAGCTGAGAACTGAACAGAAGCAAATAGTTTAAATGTCACTCAGGTTTACATCTTTTTCAAGGCACCTAGGGTAACAAATTGACTAGTGTCTGTGCAAATGAGGTGATTTGTTCATGTGGGCATGACTGCCTTGATCGTGGTAAGGGTGGAGTTGGCTGCCTGTCTGGCGAAAGGGATTTCTGTCCCTTTTGCAACCATCCTATTTCATCAAAGCTCCTCCATTAGGCTCTGCTTGTAATGGAGGCCTTAAATTGGCCGTGTCCTTATACTGCATGGCAATAGCTGAGCTACAGAGGTTGTCGCCAGATTACATCAGAAAAGCCCCCATGAACCAATGTGCTTGCTTACACTTGGTACTTTTCTCCAAAGAAATTTGGAAACAATGTGTTGAAGTGCTTTGAGGCTGCCTTGGCTGTACCAATTAATTCTCCACTTTCTGTGACGGAGTACATGTCTCTGTTGGGCAAACATCTCATACAGACACCTAACCCTGGTGTCGGCATTTTCCATCGAGTCTCAGCATTACCATGGCTCAATTTCACATTGACTGTGCTCAGGTTAAGGAAAAGAAGTGCCTTCCTGGCTGACAACCACGCAGACAGAGCTGAGCTAGGCTCTCTCCTTCTGGTGGTGCCTCCATAGGGAACAAAACTCAGCAGCTCAGGCTGTGCTTTCCACAATATCCCCTGCTGTCAGTAGGTTGTATAGGTGTGAGTGACAGGTTCATTACCTCCCAGTTATAGGGTCCTGTAGGGCTTCTCTTAGTGATGCATAAGGAGGAACAGGAACCACAACATACATACTCACAGAGGTTCAGACTCCGCAGGGCGCTTTGGGTAAGCGCCACCAAATACAGCTCTTTGTGCCGATGTCAGCAATAGCTATCCAGTAACCCAGCGGGTTTTTGCAATAATGAGACAATAATGAGACCAAGGACAGCTGATAGCTCAGTCAGAGATGTCACATAGTTAATTAAAACAATGGTCCCCAGCTTTCCCTACATGCTAAACAGAGGCAAAACAGCTGAACGGGCCCCTGCTACGCCTTGCTCTGACATGCTGGGATGACACGTGGGCCTCGCTCAGGAGTCAAGCTCATTACAGTTGTTCTTACAAGAAGCTTTACCCCATTTAATTTGGACCAGTGGGGCATTAAGAAGGTCTAAAGCTTGGTCTCTTTTAGGTTCCATTTTTTGATGGAGTTTAATTTCTGTTTCTTTTAAGTACATTTAATGATATTCAGAGTCGCTCGGTGCCTCCTGCAGTCTATCTTTGCTCTCCATTCAGGCTTTTGATGCAGCTCAAGATTCAACTCTTTTATTCTTTTTGTCAAATGCTATATTTTCTTCTTGCATTCTCTTTCTCTGGTGCCTCTGGACAGTAGCATAATTCTGACACCAATAGTTGTTATAAATAATAAAGCTCCTGCTCTGGGGAATGAAGATGAGTCGAAGGGAGGTATTGTGCATTGAAAATAGCAGGAATGCAGCAGATCTGTCATGCAAGACCACCAGCCCTAGGTGAGCTATCGTGGAAATTCACTCGGCTTCAGTTTGCCTTTGGCTTCTGTGCTTCAGTTAGGAAAATATAATGGATTTTAGATTATTCTTCAGATTTTAGGACATATAAAACTCGAGTACTTTGTGATATATGTCTATCATAAACCTATGTATTTACCATAGATCTTAGCAAAAAGACTCTTACCTAATACTTGGGGCCCTTTTTGTTTTATAAAATATACAAGGACACACAAAGGGAGACATCCCTTAAAATCTGAACTGCAAGTCTGTATTCTTAAGATTTAGGTTTCATTCTCAGTGTCAGGGAAATTCTGGGGCTCAGTTCGTGCTTACACCCTCTGTCATACATCAGTGAGGAAAACTCATTTGTCCTTCCTTATGGTACCTAGACCAGAAGTTTGGTAACATTTCAATTCCCACTTTACTCTGAGGATTAGTCTTCAGTTTTCAGTTTCTCCCACTTGACCTCTGGCTTGAGGACTCAGTAGCAGGATGCTTCTCCTTTTATACTGCAGTTCATTACATTAACTATTTTTGTGTATTCATTCTAGGTACTTCTTCCCAGAGAGACTGTGGTGGGTGTTATCTATTTTTAGAAGTAAACAGGGACAAATATTTCCATCTGGAGAATAATAAAAAAGTTGTTTCAGTTGAATCTAAAGTTTGGCTCACAAGGAAACAGACCTTTGCCAACTTCTAAAGTGGAAAATTAGAAGACAATTTAAGATAGGACTGAAGAGGATTTTCAATGGCTGCTGTGTCTGTCAGACATCTAATTTTTCTGGGAAAGTTTTAGGCCCTTGACTGGTCTTTAGCGCCTTTGAAAAATCTCTCTTGCCTGTGTCGTACATGCCATGTGGAAACAATTCTGATTATCCCAGAGCTGCTTTCCTTAGGATAGCCTAAATGCAGCCATTTAAAAGGCACACGACTCCAATGAGCACTCCCTGGTAGCCCATTTCCATAAAGCCTTAAAGGCGGGGATGAATCCCTCATGAAAACCCATCTAAGACAGAGCACTGCTGTTTGAATAGCAAAACCAGCAAGGTTATTACTGTGAGGAAGCAATGTAAGTCATCACTACAGGGTGTCAGAATAAGGTTAAGTGAGCTAAAGACTGCAGGCCTATTTAATTAAGTAAATAGAATATCAATCACAAGAATAATAGTCCTAAATAATAGGTTTATAAATGTTGAAATCTCATTCCATGGATTCCAGTGTTGTCCTTTTTTTATTATGCAGAACTGGAGATTTTCACTGAGGAATCAATTCTCAGCAGGACAGTGGTTGCAAGCTCCTGGCAATTTAGTGAAAAAAATGGCCAGATGCTCAGAATAAGTTTGACACTTAAAATGAAGAGATAGATACTGTATCACCAGTCCCAAGTGTGCCAAGCTCATGGGTGACTTCGGAATTTTAAGTTTTCAGAAGGTAATAGATATCTTCATGAGTTTCTTTTGTTTTCTGGATTCTGTAACTTCTTCATTCATGTCTTCAGACTGGAAGGGTCTGGAAGCTGGCTTTATATATATAACCAAAACCTGAGCTTCTGCTACAGTTATGTAGCTCTTGCAGCTCGGTTCAAATGAAAACACGAAACTGCAGAACCTCTGAGATAAGATTGTGAGGGCTAGCAACAGACAGTGGCTTAACAAATTCCAGGGAGAAGACACAACAATAAATTCAAGCTGTTAGGAGTCATTTTTAATGGAGATGCCCTAGATCTGATGCTAAATTCTGAAGTATTCAACAGGTTTGTTAAATCCTCTTCCCCTGCATCCCATAACGATGCCACTACTCTGTAGGCAGTGACCTGTTCCACCGTGATCTGTGCCCAGTGGTCTGGGGAGGTGACTGGGGCTCCCCCACCTGCCAGTGTGCCCCTTCATTCCTCCATATGTGGGGATGAACAGTTAAATCACACAACCTGACCGTAAAGACCATGTGAAAAAATCAGACCTCAGCTACACTTCCTGTGATCATAGGATGGCAGAATATTTGCCTTAGGACCTTCGTCTGCAGTAAAGAATTATAAATATGTGTGAATAATCCCCAATAGATATTTATGTTACTTTTTTTTTTTTTTTAAATCCAAAGGGAATTTTCCACCATCCTTGATTAGTCTGCTCTGCTGTTTATCCAACCTTAGACTGGTATTAAAGAAAATTTCTAACTCTAGACTGCTTTTACTAAAGGTTAATCTTGCTGGTCCTACTCCGAGCAGCACTGGAGAAGTACTGCTCTTTCTTCTGGAAGACATGCTAACAGAGCTGTAATACTGCTGGCTTAGTTGAAGAAATTCTTTATAATGAGGGTGTTGAGACGCAGGAACAGGTTGCCCAGAGAGGTGGTGGAGGCCCCATCCCTGGAGACATTCAAAGCCAGGCTCGATGAGGCTCTGAGCAACTTGATCTAGTTGAAGATGTCCCTGCTTACTGCACTAGATGACCTTTAAAGGTCCCTTCCAACCCAACACATTCTATGATTCTATGATTCTATCCTAAACTTTCCATGTAGGTTTCTGAACCTCTTCTTTTTTACTTCCTCTGTATGCCAGATCTACACTTCATTTACGTGGTCCTTAAACTGACGTGTGGGAAATGGAATACAAACTTCCTCCTAGTGCAAAGTGAGCAGGAGAGTTCTCTTTCTGAGGGCTGATACGTCACTCCTATTGTTGAATGTATGGGTGAAATTTCAAAATGCACGGCACTCTTTATGGATAATTCTTGACTGGACCACCAGCATAAACAGGTGCCACCTCACATAAGGAATACAAAAGTGCATCTTTTGGCTGCAACTGTTTCACAAATTTATAATTCTTGTAAGTAAAGGAGTTTTCGCAAAAGTACAAAGCTGCTCGAAATGCCAAGCTATAAGACACTGGCTTACCTAAACCTTTTACTGTAAATTATTCAAATTAATTGTCTTACAAACTAGACAAGCCTCTCTGGCATGTCATACTTGGAAGCTGTATGGGGCAAGTATCCTGTCCAGTAGTATTTCTGTACAGATTTTCCATTTTTTCTCCTAAGTCATAGCATATTGGAAAAACAAAAAAAAAGGCATTTACTAAAAACTAT
This sequence comes from Rynchops niger, assembly GCA_013400035.1. Classification (NCBI taxonomy): domain Eukaryota; kingdom Metazoa; phylum Chordata; class Aves; order Charadriiformes; family Laridae; genus Rynchops; species Rynchops niger. The sequence goes on from VXBH01009656.1 coordinate 211,331, forward strand.
GGAATTTCAAAGCATAGAAAATACAATTTTGTAGAGACATTAAAGGTACTAAGGGCAGCTTCTGTTTTACCTAAGTAGACTTTCCTCTCTCTGTTGTACATTGCACATGAACCTGAAAAAAGCTAACCTTTCAGCCTCTCCTGTTCCTGGCAAAATTAATGGAATTTCTCCTGTTGCATTATGAGTGATTGTGAGCTTCAACTGTTTTGCTCCAAATTAACTTAACTGGCACTGAAGGCACTGTTGATCCCTGGTAGCCCAGAAGAGTTACATTGCTGTGGCCTCGTTATCTGCTTTATATCTTGGACTAAGCCTCCTGTTTCTGCTCTCAGTAAATATCTAAACCCTCATCTGCTATGAAATCCATTAAAATAAACTTTGATCTACTTGAAGCATGAAATATTTTTATAGACCATTATTTTTCTTCTGTTTTGAAACAAAAGGAAAGGCACTTTGCTTTTACCATGAAGTTACCTATACTTGACATGGAAACTCTTATTGCTTAGACCATCAGAGTATCTCCTAGAGCAGGACACTTGCAGGTAATCAAGAAATTAATTAGAATGCTATTAGGGAAACATTCTAACTGTAACTTCTTTGCTAAGGCTATAAATAAAAGAGACAGTTTTAGAGCCCTTTTTTAGAATGTAACTGGGAGAAAAGGTAATAGACAAGTGGGTGGCAACAGGAAGAAAAAACTTTATAAATCTTTAGTCTGTTTTTTCTCTGTCTTTTTAAAGTCCTGTTTGTCTTTCTGCATTTTGGGTACCTAGTAGTCTAGGATGAGCTATTTTTGGACTTGAAACTTGAGGGAAGAAGGAGGTTGCATTTTTGTCTGCTGATCCAACCCCACCACCACTGACTTGTTTCTGAGCTGAATTCCAAGCAAGAAGAAACACCACAATTTGTATGCTGCCAAAATCTCATAGGAATTCAATTCTTGTGTAGTTTCAGCACCTGGTAGAGGCAATTTTCCAAGTTCCATATCCTGAAGGTTCTGACACTCAAGACAATTGTTCATCTGATAATTTTATCTGCTTCTGTGATAATCCCAGTATTTGGAAACAAATCTCTTGGGAGCTGGTGAAGGGAATGGGGAAGTGGAAAAACGTCTGCTCTAGTTTATACTTAATCATGGTCCAAATGCCAGTTCTTCTACAGGGCTCTTTTAGTGTCTTTCCCATGACTTGGGTTATTCAGAAGTAGGCAGCAGCAGAACACAACATGATTTTAATTCCCAATTTATTCAGTCAGCCACTGAGGTTTCCAACCTTTATTTTTAAAAACCTCCAACACTCTCACTAATTAAGACTCCCTTCTTCCTCCAGCTGTTAATGGGCACAAACATTTGAAATATGTCTAATCAGAGCACTGCCTGATTCTGTCTTTATGCGACAGCTATTACCCTAAGGGACAAATTATGTCTTCGATTGCACACACTCATCCCGTTCACCAAAGGCTTGGCAGTCCATCCATCAGAGGGAAAATATATATTGCAATTATCTGCACAGGTTACATATTTATTCCTTTTATAAAACTTTTATTTATTTTGCACATATGAATATATATGTGTATTTATTTGATGCAGAATTTCTTTATAGTTTATTTTTTACTCTAGAGGGGCTGTTTTCTTCAGAATCATCAAATAGTTTGGGTTGGAAGGGACATGTAAGGGTCATCTAGTCCAATTTCCCTGCAATGAGCAGGGACATCTTCAACAAGATCAGGTTGCTCAGAGCCCTGTCCAACCTCACCTTGAATGTTTCCAGAGATGGGGCATCTACCAACGCTCTGGGCAACCTGTGCCAGTGTTTCACCACCCTCACGGTAAAAATTTTTTCTTCTTTCTAGTCTAAATCTACCCTCTTTTAGTTTAAAAACCATTACCCCTTGTCCTATCATAACAGATCCTGCTAAAAAGTTTGTCCCTGTCTTTCCTTTAGGTCCCCTTTAAGTACTGAAAGGCTACAACAATGTCTCCCTGGAGCCTTCTCTTCTCCAGCCTGAACAACCCCAACTCTCTCAGCCTGTCCTCATAGGAGAGATGTTCCATCCCTCTGATCACGTTTGTGGCCCTCCTCTGTACCCGCTCCAACAGGTCCTTGTCTTTCTTCTACTGATCATTCCAGAGCTGGATGCAGTACTGCAGGTGGGGTCTCACCAGAGTGGAGTAGAGGGGCAGAATCACCTCCTTCGATGTGCTTGCCACATTTCTTTTGATGCAGCCCAAGATACTGTTGGCCTTCTGGGCTGTGAGTGGACATTGCCAGCTCATGTCCAGTTTTTCATCCACCAGTACCCCCATGTCCCTGTCCTCAGGGTTGCTCTCAATCCGTTCATGCCCTAACCCAGGTGCAGAACCCTGCACTTGGCCTTGTACCTCATGAGATTTACATGGGCCCACTTCTTGACCCTGTCAAGGTCCCTCTGGATAGCGTTCTGTCCCTCTGGCCTGTCAACTGCACCACTCAGGTTGGTGTTGTCCACAACTTGCTGAGGGTACACTCAATCTCACTGTTTATGTCACTGATGAAGTTATTAAACAGTACTGCTCCCAGTATGGACTCCTGGGGGATATTGCTTGTCACCAGTCTCCATCTGGACATTGAGCCGTTGACCACTACACCCTGGATGCGACCATCCACCCAATTTCTTATCCACTGAACAGCCACCCATCAAATCCATCTCTCTCCAATTTAGAGGGAAGGCTGTTGTGGGGCACCATGTCAAAGGCCTTGCAGAAATTCAGATAGACTACATTTGTAGCTCTTCCCTCGTCCACTGATGTGGTTACTCCATCATAGAAGGCCATGAGATTGGTCAGGCAGGACTTGCCCTTGGTGAAGCCATGCTGGGTGTTTCAAATCACCTCCCTGTCCTCCATGTGCCTTAGCATAGCTTCTAGGAGGATCTGTTCCATGATCTTCCCAGGCACAGAAGTGAGGCTGACAGGTCGGTAGTTGCCAGGGNCACAGAAGTGAGGCTGACAGGTTGGTAGTTGCCAGGGTCCTCCTTTCTACCCTTTTTTAAATGGGTGTCATCAAGGACTTCACCTGACTACCATGACTTTCCAGATACCATGGAGAGTGTCTTGCCAACCACATCAACCAATTAGCTCAGGTCTGTGGGATGCATCCATCAGGTTCCATAGATTTCTGTATGTTCAGGTTCCTCAGGTGGTCACAAATGTGATCTTCTTTTACAGTGGAAGGGACTCTGCTCCCCCAGTCCCTGCCTTGTGATCCATCCACTCAAGAGGTGTGGGGAGACAGGTTGCCAGTGAAGAATGAGGCAAAAAACATTGTTGAGAACCTCAGCCTTCTCGTCTGTTGTTACCAATTTGCCAGCGTTGCTCAGCAGAGGTACTCTTTAAGACACTCTCCCTTATATCTGTGCACAAGCCTACAAAGAACCTTGAAGAAACCCACTCTCTTTAAATGTTTCACAGAACGTACTCACATAAACCCAAGCTACTCCTTAGTTGCAAATTAATCTCAGAATAAAATGTGTTTATTGACTGTAAAAGCTTTATAATATCTTCAGTATGATCGTGGTCTGCAGGTCCTCTGCCACAAAAATTGTTCACCATCTCTTGTGAAGGCACAGATTAAGGTTCATAGCGTACTTAGAGTAAGAGGACAGAGATAGCATCCAGTGCTTGTGGATTATCCTCAGCCCATGACAACTTCATGCGCTGTGGTTAAATGGCACTTTGCAGCAGCAGAAAGGTTTATTTTGGAGGAAGGAGTAGGGAGGAAAAACAAAAGCATCAGGGCTCAGCTGTGGGTGGAGGTGGGGAAGGAGGGCTTGGAGCATTTGTGGCATGAGGAAAGGTGGAGTGGAGGCACAAGCAATCATCCCTAAGGTTAAGGAGTGGAGAGAGAAAGGCAGGGCTGGCTCAAGAGCAGTTTTGATCTATACTCATGCAAGAAACCCTTTTACACCTCTTGTCTCAGAGTCTTCTGTTCCTGCTTTTCTTGTTATGGACTACTGATTGGCAAAATTTCTAATGCCTTCACAGAGGAAAGGAATGAGAAAGCCCATGATTGGAATTTGGATTTCAAGCAATTTCAAGTCTGAAAATGATTTCAAAATACCTTGCATTAGGGCGACAGAGGCTGCTGAAAATGAGGGGAAACTGCCTATCAGTCAGTGAAAGCTAGAAAGCTGAACGTGAACCCTTCACAGGGGGGAAAATGTAACTAACACTTCACAGGCATTTAATTGTCATGTTCATTTTTGTCTAGCTTTTGTCCTAGTATTTTCCTAATACTAACCTACTTCTTATATCATCAAATTCAGTTTCCTAGTCAGTGCATTATGCTGTCTTGTTAGTGCTGGATCCACAAATAATTTGAGGGTCACAGCCCTCAGTGATGCAGATTAAAGGTAGTTGTATTTTAACTGTGAAGGTACTGGTACATCAGATGAGGTATCAGCTATTATACAAACATCTGCTTCCAGAGGTATCTGCAACTGGACCCAAGGGGCAATCTCCACAAGATAATATGTCTGGAAGTATAATGGTCCAGAGCATCACTGGATATCAAACCCCATCTGGGTCCCCCCCTCTATGACTGTTAGCTAAGGGAATAAAGTGTCCTGCAAAGTCAGAGCTGAGGGACTGATAGTTTGTGGACTTAAGGGGGAGAAAGGGGGACACACAAATATGGTTACTAGCTAATCCTTCTCTCCCCAGTAGGCATATTCATGGATTTCTAAACATTCTCTGTACACAATGATCTTTTGCAAACCAACAGCATTGCCAAGAATTTCATAAAAGTCTCACTGGCACTGTGAAAGCTGTTAAAAATATAGGTCTTCTGGTGATCTACATGTTAGACTAAAGGTTTGCATTATCTGACAAGCATATAAAGTTGATTGTGCACCTTCATCCATCTGACTGCTTTCAAGACTTATTGAAAAGTAAAATACAGCCCATCACTGTGGTTTCTGCTAGTATGATCTATCAGTGCAAAGGCAGACTGGGATGTAGGCAGGACTTCTGCTGCCTAGATGGGTGTATCAGTGACAGATTAAATACAATCATAGAATTATAGAATCATAGAATGTGTTGGGTTGGAAGGGATCTTAAAGGTCACCTAGTCCAACCCCCCTGCAGTAAGCAGGGACATCTTCAACTAGATCAGGTTGCTCAGAGCCTCATCAAGCCTGGCCTTGAATGTCTCCAGGGATGGGGCCTCCACCACCTCTCTGGGCAACCTGTGCCAGTGTCTCACCACCTCATTGTAAAGAACTTCTTCCTAATGTCTAATCTAAACCCACCCTGCTCTAGTTTAAACCCATTGCCCCTTGTCCTATCGCTACATGCCCTTGCAAACAGCCCCTCCCCAGCTTTCTTATAGGCCCCCTTCAGGTACTGGAAGGCCAAAGAAGATCCAGAAGAAACTATTCACAGTCTCCAGACAAAAATGAAGACAGTAGCTGCTCTCTGGTACATACCTGCAGGAAAGAAATGGGTTGGAATTGGTAAATGAAGAAAGATCGTGGTCTGAGCTGGCCTGAGCATCCCAGCTCAATGGTTGGAAGAGCTTTCTTAAGATGTCTCACTGAGGGCTGTACCCTTTATCATCACTGTTGCTTCTCAGGAAAAGTTACCTGCATCCTGATAGGGAGGGAGGAACAGGCAGGCAAGCAACAACAGCATTTAAATGCAAAGTGTACATTAGCATAAGATGTCAGATAGTGAAATACTGCTCTGTTGTTGCTCCTGACTAATCTCAGTTGCCATGAATTTGTATTCCATCTTGTAGATTAATGTATTAGTTATATTTCTGCCAACACAAGAACACACTTAATATTCCTTGTAATTAGCATATGCCATTGAATTTTTGCTCTTTATGTATTACAGAAGTTTCAGTTATTTCGACCAATTCATGTTTGATCTTTTTCCCCCACATGATTTCAGTCGGTGACCCTAACCCCCCACAAACCAATGTAAAAGCATGTTAATATTTTCACATAACATAAGCTCTGCTTGGGATTTTTGTCTAAGAAGACATTTTCTTACTAGGAAAGAAATAACGTAAGTTACTTTTTTTCAAGGAAACTGACTCTGAGCAGGAGTTATTTATAGAATATCAAGAACAATTTGGCTAGTAATAAGTTTTCATTTACTTGCAGATAAAGCAGCCCAGATGAAGCTGCCTGAACCTTTGTCCTAATCTAAAATTTAAAGAAAAATCCAGGTAACTTTTTAGTCTGTTTTGCAGTTTCTGCTGGTAATGGATGTGCAGTTAGGCTTGCATTTTGTGGCTCATTACAAAACCCATTAAGTGAAAACCATGAAAAGTCTCCAGTCCTTGGCAAGGGACCATGGTAATTGTGGTGGGTTCCTGCTCCCACTGAAACCCCTGTGAGTCCTTATGCTTTCTGTGGCCAGGACCAGCCATTGCAAAAAGTGCTCTGTTCCATTTAGTGGTAATCCTAGGCTTTTCTGCAATGTGGAAAAGTCAAGTGGAAATTGTTTGCACCATATGTATGTGACAGTCTTCTTAATCACAAGTTCAGCTCAAGGATCAGGTTTTCCTGGTTTGGGTCAGCTCTTAGTTCTCCCTGAACTGGTATCTTAAGATTTCTCATGGTGCTTGGTGACTTCTTTTAAAGTGCCCTGCATTTTTCTTGTAATATACAAGGGAGTAGAAATAGGCATTTAATTTAATTATCTAAGAAGATGTTGATCTAGGGTTGAAACTAGAAATACCAAAAACTTATGAGAGGGATTGCTTTTCTAAGATTTCAAACCAACTTCTATGAATGTACAAAGCTAAAAAATTCTAGGGAATTATGTATGTTAGACATAGACTCCACCTTGTCCAACTTCTGTAAAAAAATTAAATACCTAGTCTGAACTCACTATGTGGTCTCCCTTGAAGCTAATGGAGACAAGGACACGTTCATGTTAGAACAAAGACCTTTGCCTAAAAGAGACAGCTTTCATAGTATAAGAGAAAATGCTCTATGAAGGTCCTTATTTCTCTCTGCTAATATAGGTTAGATGATAGCTCCATTAGACATTTAACTCTTATCCAAAAGGAATTAATTATGATGAATACAATCATGGATATTTGCATGTTCTAGGGTTTTTTTTTCTAAACCCAAGTAGTAAAAGATGATTTGATATTAATTCTTGATTAGTCAGATATTATATCTTTATCTGAGGTTGTAACTTTCCATTTCTGGCATGTGAAGTATGGAGGCTTTGAAGCAAAATAAAGGAAAGTGAAAAATTATTGCCTAGCTTCATGTTTTCTTTTCTTGCTTTGGTCATCCTTATTACAATCTGGAATGAAAAAAATTCCACAAAAACTCTTGTCTTTTTTATGGTTTTAATAGCTGAATATTAAAAAATCAAAATCTATCCAAATCAGACTAAATTTCTATCACTTTAATTAAACTAAATTTGAATAATGCGGTCCTTCAGACTAAGACAACTGAAGTCCAACGAGTTAATTGATGAATTAACAATAGAATGAAATTAAGTCAACAATTATTCACCAGTGTTGGACAACAGTTAAGATCGACTTAATGAAAATCTATTACATATAAGTGGCTCTTACAAATGATTAATTACAGAAATAAAAAAGAATATAATCTGCTTTCCTTACTCTCTGCTGTGCAGGAAGGAGTCTCAAGGTTCCTGTTCAGTAAGGGATTTATACAGTTAACCCTTGCTTCAATGTAACACAATGCTTAACATTATTTTAGGAGTTTCTGGTAGATTTCGTTTTTCCATGATTAATTTACTAAGTTAAAGTGATACATGGAGTTGTATCAAGGATTGACAAAAAATAAGGATTTTCTAGTGCTGAATATGCAAGTGCAGATATTTGCATCTCTACAGACACTTAGGAGGATATCAGAAAAATATTTGTATACAGAGGTAGCATTCTTATTAGACAGTCTTGTATCGCTGGAAGAATGTGACAGACTTTCAGATGGACAAGACCCTTTCCAGATCTGCAGTAGAAATAGGGAATTTAAAAACCAATGCCCAGAGTTTACTGAAATATGTTTTAGATGAGTAGCATTCAAATAAGAGAGCAGTTGGTACTTGTGGAGGTGGAAGGAGGGGAGAATGGGAAAGAGTAGAAAGGCAGTTACTGCCGAGTGTAAAGACATACAAGCAATTCCCTATATTCTCAAACCACGCTCAGTGTAATCGTTAGTGACTTGTTTCCCTGTGCTCATAGTTCTTGTGTATTTTTATTCTCTCTGAATGTTTTTAAATATTCACTGTAGCAGAAACAACAAAAATATTCTTGCTTATTCTGATCAGGAAAAGGATCGTCTTTCATGGTAAACACATTTCACAGGTGCACAGATTTTACAGGAACAGAATTCAGCAAAATTCCAAGTAAACTGCTAAATATTTTCAAAAGGAAATTTGAAACTTGGACGCACTAATTCTTACCCAATCCATACCCCTTGCCCCCAATCAAATTTAAGAATACAATTAAGAATTTAACAATTAAGACACCTATTTAAGACAATAAGAAAGTTATAACTAATTCAAATAGGAGCAAAACAGAAGATTACTCAATGAAATCCTGTGTACTTTATAGATATCCATGTACTATGTTCCTTCTCAGGTGTTTGACCACTGTGGAAAATATACTATGAAATGGAAAAAAATCATTAAAAGATAATGCTAATTTATTTATTATGTATTCTAAGATGGAAAAGCTGTGAATAACATGTAAAAATTATGGGTGATAGCTCCTGTACAGTCTTTGTCAAGGGTACTTAGAGAGCAGTATTCTTTGAAGCTTGCAAGGTAAAGTTTATTTATCTTCTAATGCCAATGAAATAATTATTCAGGCTTACATTCAGCAGAATTTATTCCCTAAATAACCCTACAAAAATTAGGTAAGGAATGAATTTCACTGATTATGTTTCATAAAGAAATCATTCTAATTTGCAGTTACACAGTGCTTGGTATCAAAGGATCTCAAAGCATATGACTGTTAATTAAATTTCATGACCTATCCCTGTGGAAGGCATGCCTAGCATTATAATTTAAACTTTTATTATATTCATTAAAATCTTGGCATCCCTTTTCACCATTGCTTTCCCATGGAAAATGCTGAGCTGAGTTTGGGATGAAGTTTGTTTTCCTCAGTTGTACCTCAGTGACTACATGACAGTCAATAAAGGCTGATAAACTTTTAGGTGTGATGTCCCATGGACTGGAGTCCCAAACCACACTTTAGGACTCAGTAAAAACATCCTGAACTGGAACAACCTAAAATAATTCCAGGAAATACTGGGGTAAAGAATGAGTCTTGAGATCTTGCTTCTTAAGCCCCTTGTTTAAAGGGACATATGTGCAGGACATATTCCCTCTATGTGGGATTCATAGTTCTAAGTTTGTCCTGGGAAATAGGTCTTCATTTGAAATACCTTCATTTGAAATATACTTTTAAATGCAGGCACTGTAAAGGGAGATAATGCTGCCCTTCTTTTCACTGTTAGTTCTCTTGCAAGAGAAAACATAATTTTGGATTCAGGTATCTAAAGTTCACCCACATTCCACTTACAGAACTACTAGCCTTTTCTGGATCTGGCACATTAAGACCAAGTAAATGTAACAAATCAAATCTTCCACTTTTAGGAAATCATAGGAAACATTTTTATTAGGACGATAGCACAACACTGCAACAAGTTACCCAGGGGGATTGCACAATTTCTGTCCTTGGAGTTTTTCAGGAGTAGGCTAGACATAGACACGATTGACCTGATCCCCTGTTGGCAACAGACCCACTTCAAGTGAGACTAGGTGGCCTCATGGTGTTCCTTACAACCGAGACAACTATGATTCTGTGAAATCTTCCTATTGTGGATATCCGCTATAGGTAGTGCGGCAGAAACCAGCAATGCATTGTCAGTGCTTTAGCTACTACGGTTACATTATGTCAACCCAGCAACCCATCTACGAACAGCCACGTTGATTTTGGGCATTATTAGTGCTCTGATTCATTCGGGTTTACCTTGTATTTAGCTTCTTACTAGTTTTTGTCTACTTCTCATGGGCTATACCTTCTTGTCTACTACTAGAGACCTAAGTCAGGAAATGGTGATTCATGAGAGGCTCAATGGCATAGTCCTAAACACAAAAACCTCAGAACAAAACTCAGCTGAGAAAACTCAGCTCTCAGTCCTTGTGATGCTATTTGCACTGAACAGCAGCATTTCCAAAAAGACCTGTTCTGGGCTGCACAAGTGAAATGGAGCAGAGCACGGATGTGGGAATTAAAGCTCTGCTTCTTTGTGCTGTGTGAAACCCCCAGGCTTCTACACCGTGATCGACATTCAGTAGTCAGTACTAGTCACAGCCATCACTCACAAATGAGAGGTTAGTTTTTTTCTCGTAAGCATTTAAAAGGGAGCAAACTCATATATAATGCTTCCGCTTTGGCTGCAGCTGAGCAACAAAGATCAATATAGGACCCTTTTCTCTATGTTTTTGCAATTCACTGTCCATAGAAGGCGTCCCTAAGCTTGCAGCACTTTTTAGGGTTTGATGGTGATCAATCATTTGACTGCCATTCCCAGCCTACCATCCTGGCTGAAAATTAAGAGGACGAAACCGACCAGGTTTTTGGTTTTGGTTTGATTTGGTTTTGGGTTTTTTTTTTTGTTATTACAGGCATGGATTCATTTGAAGATGAGGCAACTAGTCAGTCACTGGCAGTTCAAAGTTATTTGAAGATAAACAGCAAGTACATGTACATAGATATATACATACACACATAACACACATAGCGCAAACATGTTTTTAATATAATTGAATCACTGGACAGGAATACTTGGGTTCCATTGCTTTCTTATGTTGATTCTTATATTAAAATTTACTGCCTGGATAACCACAGATTGGGATTAATTCGTGCTAACTACAGTCAACTAGTTTCAAACTACTTTCCCTCTGTGAGTAACAGTGAGAAAGTGGGCACCATAAAACAGTGTCTCATCCCTTAAGTGTCTAAGATGGATACATGGATACAAGAGATGAGTCCTAACCAGGGCCTTCCCACTTCATCTCAGTTGTCATTAATGTCGTCATCTTCTCAAGTAATTCTTACAGAAAGTGAATATTCCAGGTTCAAAAAATTTTGAAATTTAAAAATGTGTGACGTCTTCTGCATTCTTCTGTAAGGCGTCTTACATGATCTTAGTGGATTCTGTCTCTCTTCATAAAACTTTTACAAGCTTCTCTTTCTCCAGGGATCTACTGTGAATAGTTTTTTCTGTTTAATTTTACACCATAACATTTTTGTGCATACTATTTTTTTTTGGCTTGCTCTTTCCTTTTTTGGGAACCCTCATTTGAATCCCGATATCAAGTAAGAAGCAGAAGCTGATCTCTGTTGTCAGAAATCAATATTTGTTAACTAAGAAATTAAATATTGATGAGTTCGAAATCAATGCAAACATTGAGGAACAATAAATCTTGCTATGCACCAAAACAAGAAGCGAAAGTACAAGTTTTGCCTGGTAGATGTGCAGCTGTCACTAGAATTCATTATTATCTGTGTGCATTTAAAGGTAAAAACTGTTGAATTATGCCTTGCTACATATATTGATCACCATATTCATATTTCTGTGTTGATGCATCTAATTTTGTCTTCCTAACTGAATTAATGAGTCACTTTACTTACTTTTCTAAATGAAAATTCTAAAGAAGAGAGGAAATTAAAACCATAGAAAAAGAAAAAATGGCACTTCTCTCCTGTAAAGCCAGCAGTAAATTTGACAAAGTTCACTGCTGTGAATTAGGATTGAGGGAAGTATCATGACTGGAAAAATGTATTTCCAGGACCTATTATTGACCATTACTCATGAGCTGAAAGAACACAGATAGTTTCATCTGGTTTCAGCTAGTCAGGAAATATGCTTCATATGTATAATACTACTAAATATTTCACAATAATTTGTATTTATGTGTGAGCTTTACCATTACATTTTGATTTATTTTCTATATTAATTTCTGTATATCCACACTTTCTGAGACTTTACTTACTGGAAAAAATACAATAATGATAAATGAAATACAATTATGGGAAGTATAACTCTTGGGAAAACGTACTTAGCAAGATAAACATAACCAGAAGCATACTCCAAGAAGAATTTGGCAAAGCTAAAGCAAAATTAGAGCAAAGTTAAATTCTAACCATTCTGTCTAAAATTTCCTGATTCATCCAAGATGAGCAGTCACTATGACTCAGGAAAAAAGTCCTCATATGTTTAGAACTTCACCCATTCCTTGGAACTAGCCCTCTTGTTTTGGAGAAAAGGCATCACATTTGGCAGGAACACCGTTTATGCTGGAGATGACTATTTCACTCCTGTGGAAATTGCTTCAGTGCTAGCAGAATTACATGCCTTCACAAAACATGTTCCCACATGTTCCCCAGTGACTTGATGCCTTTTAGCAGCTGTACTCTCAGTGTGTTCCAGACAACTTTGAACATTCTTCATCCACTTAGTTTCTCTAGACGATGAAGCTGTTATCATGCCTAAATGTAAGACCTTCTCATTATTGCTGCTTCCTTCTGCTCTGTGCCAGGGTGCTGCTATATACCAGAACAACCCAAGAAACTCTCTCCTCTCTATTTGTTCTGCTAAATAAAAGTCTCAGAGAATGAATTTGAGCCCTAGAGCTTTGATCTTCCACATTGCTTCACTGTAAATTTGTCTGCCTGTGTTTTGGACTGCTCCATTTAGCTTATTCCAAGGTAATAGCCTGGGAGGTTCAGCAGGCCATTCATTTCAGGGACTGTTTCTGTAAAATAGCAGGAATGGGTCTGTACCAGGTGTTCCTGTCTTCTAAGAGTGTCCCTAAAGACTTTGCACTCTCAAATCTCATGCGGAATACCTCCACCTAGTGAATGCTATATATACTCTCAATTTCAAAAAAATCCCACCACCATTATGTACAGACCTCACATTATTTCAGATGATTTGAACTGGGGAATTAAAAAAGAAACTAAGCTGAAACACAAAACAATAATTCTGCTGTACAGCCACAGGAGGTCCAGAGGACACTCCAAACCAAGTACTGTGTAGTGTGGATGTGACAACCGTGTGCTGTCAACGTTAAAGTCTAAACATAGCCTCTCTCCTTTATCCTGAACAGCAGGAAAAGAAGCAGGCACTGCAAGGTCAGCTTGGCTGAACAAGGATTCCTGATTGAATTCCTGATGGAATTCAAATGCAAAAAAGAAGCTCAGGTGGAAGCTTTGCCAGGAGGTGGAAATGGGCACAGGCTACCAAGGAAGTAGAGTTTGCAGTGATTCTTGCAGTGATGAGTGCCAGGCCTATATTGAGCAGCAACAAAGGTTGAGAAAAAAAAAATATTAGATAACTTTTTGTCCTCTACTTTACATGTGTCCAGTTTTGGGACCCCTCTACATGTTCAGGGACCTGGATCACAAGATATATGAAAAGAGGCAGCTGGGTTTGTTCAGCCTGAAGAAAAGATTGCGGGATCGGGGNNNGCAAGAGGGGGGGGTGGGGAGGAAGGGGGGTGTGTGTGTGTGTGTGTGTGTGCGTGGTATCTGATTGCTCTCTTCATCTACCTGAAGAGAATTATAGAAAAGATGGAGCCAGACTCTTCTGAATGGTGAATGCTGAAAAGACAAGAACGAAGGAAATTCCCACTAGGCAGAAGGAAAAAAATAATCAGACTGAATGTGACAAAGCCCACAGATGCTGTATAGTCTCCACCTCTGGAAATGTTCAAAACTGGTCTGGAGAAGACCCTAAACAGCCTGATCTGACTTTGAAGTTGGCTGTGCCTTGAACAGGAGTTTGGACCATGTGGTCCCCACAGATCCCTCCCAGCTGAACCTTTTCTTATTTTATGCCACCCAGTTGCAGATTAAGATATTGCTTCCTATCCATTTTTTACCTACTCCTCTCCTATAAATGTACAGTTAGCTACTTCCGGCTTGTGTTTTGGTGGTGTGAAAGAAGAATTCATCAGCCTCAAAAGGAATGATGACACAAGCCCGGGAGAGAAGGAAAGGAATACTTTGGTGCAAGGAACCTCAGACTCCTCCAATAAATCTTATGTGTGAAGATTCACACTTGCCTTATGTGTGGAGCTTAAGCTGTGTATCACATAATTAGAAAGACTTTCTGTTTACTCAGTGGATATGAAAATGGTGCACCAGTGTGGGCATCACCGGGGTAATGACATATTATCAAAGAAGCCCCACAGCTCTAAGCTTTTGCTGGACAAAAAAGTCAGTAGTGGCTCAGGGACCTGGGAGTAAAGAGAAAAGAGTGGTATCATTTTCAGTGTGTAAAAAATGGATACTTTGGTTGGGAAAAGAACAGCCAGGCAAGGCTTGGTGCATATGAAGATTGTTGAGCATCAGTGGGAATGGAGAAACTGTGAAATGAGATAGCAGTAGTTGTCAAAGGCAAAGAGCCAAGCTGAGAATGGGCAGCCTGAGAAGTGAAACCTAGTACAAGCTTGTCAAGGGAGGAGATTGGAATGAGGATGTGGAAGAAATGAAAATAAGAGTCAAACTTTGTGTGAAAAGCTCCACTTCTCACTCCTTGTGACAAATGGAGTACAGATCTGGTGAATATACGAATCTTCCACCATCAGCAGAAGTGTGTGAAACCTAGTAGGAAGCATGTTTCTCATCTCTCTCTTACAATTTTTGATACAGGTTGTTTAAATTAAGCCATACGTGTATACCCTGCAGCATGCTGAGGACCTGGTTTTCCGTTTCTCAGGTTGGTGAGAGCACACTGCATCCACTGAGTGCCTGGTTTTCCTTTTGTGGAGACCTACACGCAAGAACATGAGGATGGGAAACCAGTGCATATCTGATGGCTGGCAAAAGTTTGGAGCAGAGGGGTAGCCAGTGTGTTCAGCTGGGTGTGGGAGCTTGAAAGCCATCTCATGGTTCATACTAAGATGCAGAAACTATACCTCAGAGTATGCTGGCAGCCACCACAGTAGCTCAGTCATCTGAAGCTTGCAGGGGAAAGTTCTAAGTGTCATCCTTCCTGTGTCTGAGGGTTTTGGCAATGCATGTCAAGGGAAGTAACAGCAAAATGGCTCCTACTTCTTCTATAAAAGCTCACAGTCTGAACTTAAACAAACTAGCTTACAGATCTTCCTGCATTTGCAAAGTCTTATTCTCGAGCCACACCTGCCTGCAATACAGCCAGGAGGGGAGGGCAGCTGACAGCGGTATTAATGATAATGACTACCTTATTAAATGTTGAATGGTATTTCTGAAAAGGTTGATAAGATTTTTATTTCTATTACTGTGTTTGCCCCAGGCATGTGCAGGTATTCTAAAGTAACACTCCCTACTGCAGCATTTCCTGACTTATAGGATCTGCCTCATCCCCTCACACCTGAGATGCCCAAGGGTTTCATGGAAACAACAAAGGACAGGAAACATAGAGGAGATGTTACGGGGTGTGCCGCAGGAGGTCAGTGAGTGCTAAAAACGTCTGTAAAGAGGCCCATGAATACTCCCAGGTATTTGGGCTGGAAGACATGAGGCAAAATAATTCCTTTCTTTTATTGCCAGTGGCCAGACACAGATACTTCACAGGAAGCCACAAGCCCATAATAAAGAATAATAGGATAGTGGTTGCACAGAAGAATGTCTTTTCTGACATAAGACTGCTTGTATTTCATATTTGAAGCACGGAATTTTATGTCTTCTCATAAATTTTACACTGTCCTAGTGCGATTAGTGATTATTTTTTTTAATTCATTCCACTTGATATATATATATATATATATAAAATAACCTTATCGAGCTCTTGATTTTAGTATTTTTTGCGGCTGATCCTCAGGTTAATTTGATGCCATAGGACTGCTATTTTGTTCTAAAACTTTTGCATTTGTCACATCTTTATGTGAGTCTTTCTGTCAATCTTGCTCGTAATGCTAGAAAAAAGTGTCGAGGGGGGAGACATTTTCTGGGTGGTTGTTTTTTAAGCTTGGTTCTTGTGCTCCCTAGTTCACAATGCATGGATGCAAAAGGGTAAATTCTTCACAATGACAGAACTGTCACGAAATATTTCTTGGTTTGGAATATGGAAAGTAGCCACAAGCTACCTTTGTTTTATCAATGTTTCCTCCTTTTTTTAAGTTCAATTTTAAAAAAAGGGCCTGAAACTGTAAAATCACTTCTTTGGTTTGTTTCCTAGCTTCCTGTGTCTGGATAAACATGTCAATTAGCCTCATATCCCCTGTTTCTATCTCTCATATGCCTGGGAAAATAACAAATAAATAAGTTTCTCTCCCCTCTCATCCACTTCCCTTGTTTTCTTGATTTGTAGTCCACACACTCTCATTGGAAAGAAATTAAGAGTTCTGTCATCTGCTTTTTAAAGATCTGAACCTTTTTAAACTAAAAGTTCCCCAGGCATCATGCACAAAACTTTCACATTAGCAGAAAACTAACAGATATCAGTGCCTGGCATCATAATGGTTTGGTTTACTAAGTGATGCTGAAATTAACACTGGTGGAGTTAATTTTAATTTCTCATGTGCAGAGAAGTAAGCTGAAAAAAAAAAAGGTAAATGAGAGGCAAACCTGATATGTAAAAAATTATGGTCTGGTTTACTTGATGAGAGATTTCTGTATGCGTTTTTCAGGTTCAAATGGAGTATTTTGATCAATGCCATTCTTTCATTCAGTAGCACATTTTCCCATGAATTATATATTTGTGCAAAGTACCTATGAGTAATGAATGGCGTGCTTAGTAGTCAGCCGCTTCTTTGTCCTATAAAATGGATAATATGTAAATGAACCAAAGACTTCAAAACTTCATCATAAATCTGTTTGACTGTAGTTTATGGACTACTGTGGACAAAACCACTATTCATGTGGTTTTGCTTTGTGCTGTTGTTCTGCACATTTACTTGTATGAAGTTTTAGTTGTACCAAGGTCCCTTCCAAAGTCCTTCTGGAGCACTATCAAGGTTTCAGTTCAAAACTGCTTACATAGAAAACTCTTGACTTCACCAGAAGATTTTCTTGAGTAAGATGTACTCAGAGTACTCGATTTGCCTCTACAAGAAGTTAAATGGGGAGTGGCAGAGTTTTATTTCTTTCAAGACAAGGAATTCTAAAACAATGTGATTAACAAGTGCTTACACAGTACACTTAACACTGTAATACAATATTTTTACACCAAGAGATATCTGTGTCTGTGAAGAAATATTAGCTGACTTTTTCCCTTCTCAGATCTGTGTGCTGACTTCGTACTTTTAATCTGTTAATTTTGTTTCCACTGTGGGACACAGAAATATAGTTTATGTTATAGAAGCTCTAATTGGCACTTGATGTTGAGAATAGAGTCCTTTTGCCTTTTCTTCAATCTTCTTGAGCTTTTACTGTAATTTCATGTTAGTATGTGCCTTGTTTACTTCTACTGAAACTGCCTATAAAATTCACTTTATTTTAAATTATATATATATATCAGAAACTGAAAGAGGTAGCCTAAAATCTGAAAGAGGAAACTTCAAAGGCAACACGAGGTAAGAGCGGGTTAGACAAAGAAGACTTTTTTATTTCAATGCCTATAACCTGAGGAACTGCAAGGACATTGCAAACCCACACATCCAAGTTCACTGTTGCGTGTTCAGTACGCTCAGTATTGGCAGTGGACTGGGAATAGCAGATGTTCCAGAGACATCTCTAAAAGATCTTTAGCAGAGGGACAAAAAATAGCGTAAAGGATGAGGTCTTGTTCTAGACTCTGAAGTGCGGAAATCCATGTGCCTCACTAAACATTCTGATAGTTCAATGGTTTTCATAAGTGGCTGGTTCTTGGCTTTAGAAACTCCTTATAGAAATAAATTCCATAATGTATATACATATTTTATGGGAAACAAAAGTAGCCTTTTTTACCAGCTTTGAACTTCTCACTCTATAAATACAAGCTGCCTTGTGCCACAAGAGAGGCTGAGGAAGTAGTTGAAACTCCTTTGGTATTCCATGCAAATCCACTGCCTTTATACGTAGCTACCTGCTGTTGGTACAGAAATTAACAGCTTTGGTAAATAGATACCGGAAATGCTAAGTGCAAAGTGAAAGACTCTCCCAGAGTGACTTCCCTTGTTACTAAAATGTATCCAAAGCAATTCTTTTTGTGATGTGTTTTGTTTATATTTTTTCTTCTCAACTTACCTATCCTGCTGGTAAACCTGAATGAAACTACCAAACTGAATTTCCTTTTGGCTCAATGGGCACAGATGACTTTTGAAGACTGCAGGTCGATAAGCCAGAGGAGGTGTCTACCCTGAATCTTTTGTGTCACTGAGGGAAAATAGTGCTTTCCTTTCCAAACCAGGGAAACAGCACAGCATTGTCTCCCCTTGCTCAATGAACAAATAAATGCTCTTTTGCACCTTTCATGAGGGAGCTGGGCACATTTAGCTTGAAGAGGAGGCTGAGGGGAGACCTCATTGCCCTCTACAACTACCTGAAAGGAGGTTGGAGAGGTGGGTGTTGGCCTCTTCTCCCAAGTAAATAATGACAGCACCAGAGGAAATGGTCTGAAGTTGCATCAGGGGAGGTTTAGATTAAATATTAGGAAGAATTACTTTACTGAAAGAGTGGTCAGGCACTGGAACAGCCTGCCCAGGGAGGTGGTTGCGTCACCATCTCTGGAGGTATTTAAGAAACATCTAGATTTGGCACTTCAGGGCATGCTCTAGTGACAGAGATTGTAGGGGTTTTTGTGTGTGTATAGTTGGACTCAATGATCTTAAAGGTCCTTTCCAACCATGAAGATTCCATGACTTCTATGACTTCTAAGCTCCTTGACTGGTTCTCTGTGTTAAGACTGACAGTTATTTTTCCAATAAAGGCTAGTTCTAGTGGTAGCGTCTGTGAAGTGAAGCCATAGGATTCCTTTCAATGTGCCACTGAGAAGCTTTTATGCATGTTTTCAGCTCTGTCACTGTCAATAGGAGCTGACACCAGCAATGGCCAAACTTGCTCTCATTCAGGCATTACCAGCTGCGTCCCAGGTGCTCTTAATGGTTACTTAAGTGTCATTCAGTTCCAAAGGAATCTATGGCTCATCTATCACTTCAAAATTGCTCAGCTGTTGTAATTGCACAGCTGACCCAGCAGGGACTGTAGCAAAGTCTACAAAGACAGTTAATGGGGACCAGTAAGGACTACAAGGAATTGTCTGCTGTCCACTCAGTGGAAGAGTTCCTCTCTGTGGGGCTCGACTCTGGGTTCTGGCTGCCCCCTCTTCTAGGGGTGAAAGGCTAGGTATGCAACCAGAATAGATGAATGCACTTGGATTAGGGTAGATCTTAGTTCCTGAAATCCAGAACTGGTTTCCAAGAAAACTTTGCCCATGATCCACCTGGACTTGCTGAATTTCTTCCTTTGAATCTGCTTCCTAAACTTTCTAATCACTACACATTTACATGCAGGAAAAGATACCTGTCTTGTAGCCCTAAAGAAATAGGGAAATTTCAGATACATTCCCATGTGAAGCAGTTCCTGTTCTTAGTATGTGGCTTCTGCTGACTACCTGGGTTTTGTAGATCATTTTTCGGAGGTATTCTTTCCTTAATAACAGCCTCCTTTGGGTTTCCCATTGATGCCAGTAATCTAGAACACTTGTGCTATGATATCCAACTTTAAGGCAAGGAAATCCATGCTGAGGCTTGCTCTGAAGTCTCTTTCTTTTCCCAAATCAAGTGATCTGGTACAGCAACAAGAGATGGGCTGGAGGCCCTCCTCTTCAGTGTAAGAGAAATAATGGTGGGTAGAATTATGGCAGAATCTGTACTGTCTCTGAACCCCTGAACAATTACAAATACCAGTTAGGCTAATTATATGCTTACCCCTGAGACAGTCTATCAGCTTTTCTTCCATTCATGTGATGACTTTACTTCAGGCTGATGGTTGAGGTCAGAAAGCCTGAAGAGATGATACTAGAAGGCTTTCTGGCTCACTCTTCAGTGAGTCTTTCAGGATGGCTGAACAAAATCTTGTCACATGGAAAATGAAACTTTTCAACAGCTCTTATCATTAGAAAATGTAAGGATAAAATTAAACCTGAGACTGAAAAAAATGCCTCTTAACTAGTTGGAGCTGCACCAACTTAAATTTTCTCCATATTGAATGTTGGAAAGTGCCCAAACAGCTAATGTACCTTTTTCAAAGCAGCTATTGCAGGCAACATTTTAACACTTTTTTCTTATTCATCCAGCTAAGATATTCACCTGGAACTCATTCTTCCAGCTAGTTATAGCCCCTGCCTTGCAGATTATTAGATACATTTTTTTTCTCTACTAATTTTGTATTGTCCCTCTTTGCTGAAATGTGAAAGAGACCTATCAGCAGAAACAATTATTGTAGCTTTCCCCTCTGACTTCAGAACATTATTATTATTCTTTTGTTTTGTTTGGATGCTATGGAAACTCTTAATTGACTTTTAATTAATAGCCAAGCCAGCTACAACTGAATATTCTTTGACTGGCATATACAACTTTAGGATTCATACACCACCACAAACCCACTTTAAACTGTGCTTGAGCATGCTAAGATTATGTAGAGTTATTCACAGAAAGGAAAGCTAAGAAGGGCAAAAGTTGCAGTCATATGCTTCCTGGGAACTTATCAAACAGAAACAAAGTCTATTAAAAAAATAGCAGGGTTATTCCTTTGCCCAGGCTAATCTGTTGTGCTCTGACAGCTCAAAACTTGAAGGTACAAACACAATTTTGGAACACAGAACTGCCGTAAGCCATGAATTTGCAAAAGTGGAGTTGGCAAAGCAGGGAAGGTGAGCAGTCTGGGCTTAGCTTTAGATGTGTGTTTTCAGTCTACCTTCCCTCACCTTCATTTTCTTATTTTAAAATGTATTTGTAGCCATGGAATTTTTGCATGAAAGTGGCATTACTTCAAAGCTTTGCATAATTTGCATTTTTCTCCTTCTGATCTTTGTGTTGGCTGCTTACAAAGAAAACCATAATAAATTACCACTGGGCTAATCAGGAAAAGGCAAGAATGCTAATGCTACATTTTGACATTTATATTATCTCTTATATATTTCATCCTCATATCCAGTGATCTCAAATAATTTCAAATGTTTTCATATAGAGCACCTAAAACTGTACCCACAAAGCCATTGTTGAAATAATGCATACAAGAGCTGTCAACCTCTATTCAGGACACTGGATGCAGCCTTCCAGAAAAATCCATCTGCACAAGCCTGTTCCCTCATGCCTTTTTTCTTCAGAAGCCCTCAGACATGGGTAAAGCGTGGGCTTTCATGTTTTGGCCATGTGATGAACACTCAAACTGTTATGTGATGGGTTTGGGTTGAAGTACCCAACCAGCCTGACAGAAAGAGCTTAGTCAGCCTGATGTAAAGAGCCTGTTTATGGTTAATGGCAGTGAAATATTAATGGCACCGATAATATGGAGTTACACAATCTCATGCTGTTCGTTTTTAAGCTGCAAAATTCAATGCTTCTGAATAGCATTTGCCACAGGGAAACACTCTCCATTTGTACAGGTACTCAGTCAAAAGAAAAGGAATTTTCAAGACAGATTTGTGAGAGCTCTACTGCTATTAAAAGGAGCCCAGTGGATGACGAGTCACTCTCTGTGTTTGTGAAGATCTCCCTCAGCAGCATGATACAGGACCAAGAACTCTACTCCACACACTCCCTGTGTCCTCTTTTCCTCATCCATACACCTTCTCTATCACCTTTAACTCCTCTGCAGCTTCACCAGGGATGATTCCCTTCTGTAGCTTTTCTAAAAAATTAGACTGTGTTTATATATACATATATATACATTAGTGTAGCCCAGAATCCCAAACATGTTTTGGTTCATAAAACCCTTAGGAACTTCAAAGAGTCTGGGCAATACTTGTAGAATCCAGTGTAATAAATAAATATAAAACAGACCTGAGGGGTTGTCCGTGGAAAGTCTTTCTGCTGACTTGGAAAGTATCTTTTGAACCTTCATGGAAAGCTTTTATGAAGCTTTTTACTACTTGCAAAATCAGAGTTTTGTTGATGATAACACTTCAGAAATGTTTGTTATTATAAAGAGCCTGAATAGACAGCCTATGTCCATTATATTCTACACTATTTTAATTGTTATCATTACATAGGTCAGTTTAATCCACCACTGAATGATTATTAATATAGCTTGACATGGTCTTTTGGAGTGTGAATTTTGATTTCATGGCGTGCCTGCTTCACTGGAATTGCTCTCACTTTAAACTGGTGAAAAAGGAAATCAGAATGAGCTCAAAGTTTTTATGAAACAAAAAGGTTTTATTCTGTTTTGGTGGGACATGCTTGTGTACTCATAGGCAGAATTGGCTGTGCAGCAATCATCTGGCATTTTGCAGCTCTCACACTACCTGAATACAGAAAATGAGAAAGATGTTTCTGCAGCTCAAATAGGTCTCTTTAATAAGTGATGCATGAATACTCTCATGTGCACAGTCTGCAGCACCCAGGAGATATGAAAAATGAAGAATGGTATAAAATTCAGAGAGCTTGCTGCTCCTGTACCTCTTAGGACGTAATTTAATGATTAATTCTCCTGAGAATAGACTGTGTCAACTGATCAATGCAAATGAAAACTGTTGACTGGCTAATACCTGCAGTGATGGTTTGAAAGGAGGCTGTGGCTAGAAAGTCTTAAGCATCAGAAGTAAAACTTGTATTCCATGAACACAGTCCCTTTCATCCTCCTTTATACTTCACTCAAAGGAAGTCTAGTGTGCCTGTGGAAACTAGGAAATACACTTAGTGCTGACAGGCATCCTCTGCAACCCAGGTTGAGTCGATAGGTTTTGATGGGACATCAACCTGTGTTGAGTACGCCCCTATGTCTTCTGTAAAATGTTTTATCCATTCTCTCTCATGTGATTATATAATTTTCTGTACCTATCCCAATATATCCTCTCTCTACCTTGTTTTTGAGATCCTGGAAGTGTCAAAATGGACTTCAAGCAGGAAATCATAAGGATTTTGTTGTCTAAATCTCTTTCACTGATGTGTTGAGAAATGTGCAGCAAGTAACTCAGCTTTCCTATCTGAAAATTGCTGCATTTTGTTTTCTGTTTGTACTGCACAATCCTGTTTTAAGAATCAGTAAACTTTCATATACAATGTCATCATTATGCATAATGATTTGAAATCCTTAAAAATTAAGCATAGCATTGGACCTTAGTTAAAAACAAACAAACAGACAAGCAAGCAAACAAACAAAAAGAATAAAAGCAAACAAACAAAAAACCAAAAAACACCACACCAACAAATAAGTGGAGGTTCAGATCGGACATTAGGGAGCATTTCTTTACCAGGAGGGTGGTTAAACACTGCAACAGCTTCCTAGAGAGGTGGTCAATGCACCAAGCCTGCCAGTGTTTAAGATGCGTTTGGACAATGCCCTTAATAATATGCTTTAACTTTTAGTAAGTGCTGAATTGGTCAGGCAGTTGGACTACAGGATCTTTGTAGGTCCCTTCCAACTGAACTATTCTATTCTATTCTATTCTATTCTGTTCTATTCTATTCTATTCTATGATATGCTATGATATGCTGTGCTGTGCTATTTCTAAACTTGTCATGCAAGATCAGATACTGACATTTTGCCCCCCACTACTGGTTTTAAGTTGATCTGAGAGCTCTTGGTGAGTATTCATTAGGAAATTTTCTTGATTAGCATTGCATTATTGGTCACTACTGCTCTTGTCCTTTATTAGGTTGTCTCTATCAGCTGGTGCTACTCTGAATCTCCAGCTGTTTTTTTCTTATTCCACTGTTTTCTATTTTTCTTCTGCAATCTTTATAGCCTTAAATGTCACTGATACATATTTTGCAATTTTCCTTTCCTTTCACTATGTTTATTTCATGGATTATTACTTGCAAAAAATTTCGCATGACTATGGATAAACTCTTTCTTGGTTGAAGATTGCAGTAAGCCATACTCATTCAGAAAGTCTTGCCAGATATCATCAACTTATACACATACCTTTTTTTCTGAAACAGCTTCCTTGCTTTTAGACCTTTAATAAAAAACTGCATTCCTTATTTTTTATGCTTAGGAGAATGAAGGATAATTTAAAATTAACTGTAAAGATGGAATGGAATTGAGAGTAGAAAATGTAAAAGAACTTTTGACTGACTGTATATACTCAAAAGTACAAAAAGTAGAGTACAATATGGTGTGGTGTAGTGTAATGTGGCATATAACTATGTCATGAAAAATCTGTTCTGCTGAGAAATGGCATCCAGCTGATGTTAGCTTTGTTGTCCATATTGAGATTCCTGCTAAACTGGGCAACCTACTGAGAAACAAAAATAATTGTCTGATGCATATGTTTCCTTCTTTCTACAAGAACATTGTGCAACCACCACAGCATTTAGAAGTCATCTATGATGGTCTTCTCAGAGGAAATTGAAAGCTACTAGCCTGAGCTCAGGGACCTCATCAGCTGTATCCTGAAAGCTTGTTAGACTTTTATATTTGGATGCACATGTAAGTCGGGATGCAACTCCCTGACCTCATGGGATGCACTGTACCAACAGCAACACTATAAGGTCATTTGTGAACTTGGTTGTGTTTTCCAACAGCTGAACACCAGAAAGGGATCTTAAAGGCATCTAAGGTTTTTTCAAAGCTACCTTAGCAATATAAACTAAGTTGGAATAACCTCTGGCATATGTGACTATTACTGTTTGGCTGGGTCACTGCAGGACTTAACATAAAGCTGCATCCAAATGTCAACCAAATATTACCTAACAGCTGCAAAGCAAATGTTGAGGCTAGTTTTGGAAAAAAATTATATGGCAGGAAATCATAAAGAGCTGGTGCATCTGCTTCTGAAACTCTTTCCAAGAATGATGATATTAGGAAGAAAGACAAACATTATATGACGTTCTCCTCTTGCACTGATCAAATTCCCAGTTTAAGTGACCTAAAAGTTGTTTTGGTTAACAGTTGCTTAAATAAGAAGCATAGATTGTGTTAGGTATCGTAGACTCAATCAGTGGCAAGATGGCTCTTGCGGAAGTTCATTGTTGAGCCCAAATCAGGTTACTTTGTATGAAAAGTCCATAGTTTTGTGTCAAGGCTGATGAATCGCATGCATAGCCTGACAATAACGGTACATGCACAGGTGGAGGCCGTTTCTGGAAAAGCATTGGTTATAGGGGACTAGTCAAGACCACAGATCAAAAACTGTGAAGACATATATCAATTCTTAGATTTACATGCTCAGTATCTTTGTGTTGATGTGATTGTCAAACAGGGCATGATTTGAGGACCCTGTTGCTGTTCTTCACAAGCTGAGACAAATGGGGTTCAGCATCTTGAGAATCTGGAAAGATGGTTAGATGTTTGATCCAGGCAGCAACCTCCAACTACATGACTGCATTAACTTCTCTATCTGACTGATTTTGATGAATGTTGTGTCTCTGGACTTTATATGGTGTAAGTCACATCAAAGACTTTAAGAGAAAAAGACAACCTGACAGTAGCTGGCTTGGTCTTTTCTTAGATGTACTGAGCTGAGTGGTGCTCTTGTGGAAAAGAAACTTCTAGAGTTATAATGTCACACTGGATAAAGTGCAAAAAAATAAGCACCATTCTTACGGCTTGAATACGGATTTGATGATAACATTTGACAGAGTGAGCCAACCTGGATTTCAGAGCACCATGGTAAGACTATCCTAGCCAAGAAAATTTTGTTCAGTCTTGAGACAGACAGCTCTGTGGTGGTATATATGGAACAGACCTGTCCAGTATAATGATAATCCAACAGTAATTAAAATAAAAACGAAGTTCATTATGAGAAGATATAGAAATTATTGTAGATTGTTTTCTAGTACTAAAATCCACTTTGATAGTGTTTAAAACTCTTCCTATATTTTCTTTCTTTCTTTAAAACTGTTTTGAGTCCACGTTGGCTCTTACACAACACTGACAAGGTTTTTTGAAGCTCCAGCTTGGCAAATAGTTTTGATTACTTCAGCAAGCTACATCAGGCACTTTAAGTAAAGCCTGTAAACTCCACTCACCTTCGAAATTCTTTTTTAATTCCCTTTTTCCAGTCACTACCAGTAAGTAAAATCTGTACATCTGAGGAACTTTTTCAAGGAAGGCCTACTTAGAATATATATAGATTATGTGTTTGGGAATCAATTGTGTAAGCTTCATACACATTAACAGATAGCATATTCCCAAACATTCTATTCCCAAACACTCCCTCCAGCATAAATATTGGCAAGACCTAACCAGTTTATTACATAGGAAAAGTTTTATTTGCATGTACACATTTGCATTATGTTTATTTGTATCATATTGCTAAATGTGTTAAGATCCTGCTGTAGTCATAACAAGGTAAAGGCTAGTTTTTGAGATGTCTTCCAAGTTCTGTGGAATGTTCTCATATTGCCATTGGCTGTTACTTCATTGACTAAGTTTCCCATCAGTTTCAAAATAAACAAAACATGTTCTCATATTGCACAGAGAGGTTGTGGCCACCGAAAAATAATGTTTATATGAATACAGCAAAAAAGGCTCATGCCAAAAATTTCTTTTATGCTTCCTGACTTGGCTGTTCTCACAGTGCTGGATGTGTTACATTTATGATCTTATAGCACCAAAAAGCATATTAAATGCTTTCCAAAATGCCTGAGTTCATGGTCTTTCTGATTCCAAGACATAAAAAAAAAAGTGGCTCAGCTATTTAGACCTGAGGATTTGAAATAATTCTGCACTGTTGTAAAAAGAACCAGCTGATGGAATCAAGTGATTGCATACAAATTTATTTTTTCATATAAAACTTTTCTTAGATTTTATTGTTGCAAAGATATAAACTCAAGAGCCAAATGTAGTCTCAGATACTCAGGAGACATTTGTTTCTTCAAAGAGTTCCCTCAGAATGTGTAGGCTTAAGTCATGTTTTTGAAACACCAGGGTATTTGAGACTATTGAGAGGATCATACAAAACATTTAGCCTGACTTGCATTTCCCAGATTACTTAATGCAGGAGCTCCTGTGTTAACCCATTTTTGTCCTCACTGTAAGTATTTTGTGACCAAGGGTGATGGCATTGAGGAAGAGGTAGGTTACTTAATCAAATGTGTCTGTGATGATCACAAATATTTTCCAACAAAATTTTCAGCACTACCCAAAATATGTACTGATGATGGTCCTCCTGCACTGCTCCAGGATATTCTTGCATTGCTATATATAGAATCCTCTGCCTTCTTTTATCTGAATAATCATTGTTATCTATTAAAAGGCAGAAGATCAAAGGAGCTCCTTCTTAGACAACTGAGCTCACTCTTGTAAGGCTTCGATTCATTGTAGGAGAGCTGCCTGGATTTTTCTACATCATTCATCAGAAACACAGGAGGGATTAATATTACCTACCTTTAGACATCACAACTAATAACAGCTATAGTTGAGTTGATCTCTCTAGTGTGTTCGTAATGACTGGAGGGTAACTGTAGTCTGTGGTGTGCATCAGATTGTCCCTTCTAGACATCTACTCAGGGTAAAACCCATCACAGAAACACTAGAGATGCTAATTTCTTTACTGATTATGAGAAGAGTCCAAAGTCACCACATGTCTGAATTCAAGATACTGGCATTTATTCAGATGGCTTATTAGTCCCTCGGTATATATCATCAACAGAGAATTTATTCTACTGCTAGGGCAGAGCAAAGGAGGACTCAGTATGAACGTCTCCAGCAGACAGACAAGCCTTCTATGTAGCATGTAACACGGGTCTTTCAGAGTGATAGATGGATTGGGCTTGATTGACAAAGAAAGCTGTGAGAAGGATTTAGGCTGGAAAAGTAGTTAAAGAAAAGATGCAAATGTAATTTTTAGTTATACATGTATGAGAAAACTGTCAGCTAGTCATACATTTTGCTTGACTCTGGGTATTCTTCAGTGACCCAAAATAAAGGATAACCATATTTTTCAGAGTGCTTTGAGTTTCAATTATCTAGTCTGAAATATCTAATTAGTATTTAGGTAAAAGCAGCCTAACATTTTGAAATATGCCAAGCACCTAAAGCTCCTTTACAATTCAATGGGACTTGTTAGTCAGAGTCTCTAATAGCCAGGGAAAGGAGAGGTTTAAGAACTAATTTTAGTCACTCAAGACAGAGTCTGGGCCACAAGAATCTGTAGCATTTCCAAACCAATATAGCTATCTGGGATGAGAGATATTAAGCGGCCATAATCAGAACTGATGCAGAAATCCAGGGCTTTCAGAGAGGCTTGGGTAGCTTACTAGCCTTTTTACAATGGAAACTATTATTCAGCTATTTCAGCATGTACATGTCTAAGAGCAGAACTAAGAAGTCATAAGAGCTGTAACCATGAAACTACAAAGGATAGAGTGCCCGTAGTATCCTACGGTAACAAACTTTAAAAAAAATCTAACAAATAATAACATTAACCTGAAGTTTGACAAAAACAATTCAAGAGCTTTCCTGGACTAGTATAAAATTTAAAAAAATGCAAATTATTTATGTCTGTCTTTCACCTGCATTTTGCAGACCCACTGTCTTTCACAGACACTAGAATAGAATCTTGCACAGGTCTAGAATACAGGTTTACTTAATAGATTACAAGTATCTCAATGCATCCCTCATAAGCATTGCTATAATAAAGACTGAATCATAAACATGCATTTTATGAGCTTTTTTAATGAGCTTATATGAGAAATTTTGAATCCCATCTGACCAGTGTCCTGTTCACAATGAGTACAATGTGCTTTAACATGCCCTCAGGGAGGTGTCTATTTATGGTTCGTTAATAAGGGCTGTTTTCCAAAGAGCTATCTGTTATATAATTATAAAGAACAGTAAAAAATGACCTCCCAATTTTCGTGATGGGGTTGTTCAATGTTTTCTGATGGCATGAGAACAGAAGAAAACCTCTGCGCAGCCCTAGCTCCTTGCCTAATTAGGCAGCTCTTGTATATTTGCTTTTCCTTAAGCCATGCAAACGCATTTTTAAATTGCGTTATCTTACTTGTAGTCTGTCGGGTGTAGAGGTGAAATGTAAATTACAGTAGTTAACCGTCTGTCTGTCTGCAGACATGTAGCATTTCTCCCTCTTTTGTGTGGCTGTGAATGGCACGCCTGGTGTTGTCTGGAGACCTCAGGATGTAACGGTGCCTGACATATCATTAAGGGGAATAATATGCAGCAGGAGAAGCAGCTGAGAGATGAAACTGCTTTCCTGTGGCATCTGCATCACGTCTGAGAAAAGAAGGAGGCATGGCGGTGCTGAGGCTGGGCAGGAACCTGGCCAGGAGGCTCCGCAAGTGGGAGTGTGTCTTACTGATCTCCACTGGCATGAAGCAGATTCAGCAGCTGAAGCATCTACTGAAACTTTGCTCTGTATCTACTGAAACTTTGCTCAACACACCCAGGGCAGCCCTCCTGGCTCTGCTACCTGTGTCACTTTAAGCAAGGTGCCGGTTTCCCTTGCCAGGCTGTGTAATAGTAATGCCAATGTATAATTATCCAGCCTCCCATGAAAGGGTAGATCTGTTTGAAACAGGCTTCGAGCTGCTGGAATAAGAGCTGCCTAGCAAATCCCAAATTATTTTGATAGCTCTAAAGTTGAATGGTATATCAAAACATGTAAGGGAAAGTAACCTGCTGGAGACTGCATAGTGCCTCCAAATACACATTTGTCTTTGTGTTTTCCAGGAGATTTTTTATTGCTTTAAAGTTCCTTGTACAGGTGTGAGGAACAATGGAGTGCCCAGATCTTGTGTTATTTCTGCTAGTAGGTGATAGAATTACCCATAAAGGAGAAAGTGTCTCTCTTCTTTTTCCTAGTTTTCCTCTGATCTCACAGTGTATTTCTTAGTAATGAAAAATCAGCATGAATGCCACCATATTGTGTTCTCCTTTTCAGGTCTGCAAAACAAACATTTAATATTATATTATTTTCAGACATGTACTACAGTGTTCCATAGTAAAGGTTATTGAATAGGATTGCAAGCTATGTTCTGAGTCATTACTACACGAGTAGGAAAGGAGGGATTTTTTCATACTTTTTCTTAAACCTTCATATATAAATTAATGTGTAAGGGCTATTAATCATCATTAATAGATATTTCAATAAATAATGAATTATTATAGACTTCTTCACATCAATAGTTGGACAATTATCATGTTACTTATGTACATGATGTACTTATAAGCATCTGGTACATGTACAGCTTAGACCTGTAGCATGCTCGTAATGTCTATTAATAATTTTAAATAATTTATAAATGTAATATTTGAA
Organism: Rynchops niger; assembly: GCA_013400035.1. Taxonomy (NCBI): domain Eukaryota; kingdom Metazoa; phylum Chordata; class Aves; order Charadriiformes; family Laridae; genus Rynchops; species Rynchops niger. Next base: position 241,670 of record VXBH01009656.1, read on the forward strand.
TGATGAGCGGTTTTTAGCATATGAAAAATAGATATTTCCGTTTTCTTAAAAGGAAAGAATCGTTTAGTTCTTGGTTGGGTGTTCAGTATGCTCAGCATCTAATTTGATCTGGAGCTTCTCTTGGTTTACGACAATGTGATCTTTCCCTGACAGCTTTCCTTTGACAGTGCCAATACTTGCAGTTGCTTGTTCATGTGTGAATACTATTTGATAAGCCTCTATATTCATATGCTGTCATTCTGCAGCAATAAAATAAACCACCATCTTTTTCAGACATGGTTAGAATCAGATCAGAGCTTTTCTTTTCACAGGAAGATAAAGTAAAATGCTGAAGGACACTATTGCTATGTTTTTGGAGCATAGTGAACTGAGCTGATGAGGAAGTAATTAAAGACAGGAAAAAACAATCCCACTGAATCCATCTCATACAAATTACAGGAATCAGAAAAGCTTTTCATATGTAGAAGCCTGAATTAAAAGCTCTGAGGGGAGAGGGGTAAAAAAAAGGCTTTATTTGTGAGCAATGAACAAAATCAATGGATTAGTCTGCACAGGCGTTAGCTCCAGGAGCCTGGAAACTGTGATTCACCTCTATTGTGTAGGAAGTGTTTTGGGGAGTTAGATCCTCAGGTCCTTCCAGATCTGATCACAGAATCCGAACAATAAAGAAGTACTCTATTATGATTGCAAAATGTTAAATATTTCCTACCTAAATTTCCTTCAGGGATTAAAGACCAGTTTTTGCCTTCTGTTTCCAGACTGAAACAGAAGGCAAAAAGGTGAGACTGACATAGTTTAAACAGAAGGTGTTATTCCCTGCACCCTGGAAGTAAATAGGAGGGGATAGTATGACTTATTAAGGACTCCGTGTATTTCTTCCCTTCGACATGACTTTTAGGGACACGCACATGATTTGTTGTGAGTCAAAGTCAGGCAGCTGCCTCTCAAAGTGAATATTGCCCCACTGGTTGCCAGGCTTAGATAGACTCACACCACCAGAGCTTGCTGCTGCTGAGAACAACACGTGCCTCGTACGTGGGTTTGCAGAGTCCTCCACACTGACGCAGCACTGGCTCACACACAGTGTGTGATTTAACTTAGAAGAGTGAGAGAGGGAACAGGTAGGGATAGAAATAGCTTTCGGCATTTTTCAGTGGAGCTAAGCTATGTGTGGGAGTCCAGTTCTCCCTAACAGCTCCCACAGGGAAATATCTGTTGCAAAGACACCGCAAGACTTGCTGCTTCCAGGGTAAAGATAAAGGAAGCTCCTGTATAACAGGAAGCACAAAAATTTAGCAGATGCCTCTCCCCTGCCCTTTCTCCACCACAGATGACTGTGGATTAACCAGTGATGAAAAAATGCTGGCGCGTGCAGGAGCTTAAATGACAGGTTAGTAAGGTCCCCGAGATGCTTTTCATTCGTGCCAGTTTACGCTCACTCACACTGTTCCTGGATATGGCACAAGAGCTATTTCCAAGGGCCTGCCGGGGTACAGCCACCCGATGTTGGAAGCTCTGAGAGGTTGCTCCATGGACACAAGCTAGTCCCGGTCTGTTGGTCTCACAACAAAGAAACACCTTGGGCACATTTAATTCACTGATACATGAGCACACTCTGTGCTTACCTGGTACATTAATGAGTCAAGTCCCTCCATAACTTCTCAAGGTGGGGAGGGTGGAGCAGACTGTCACCCCAGCTCTCCCAGCTCCAGGTGGCTTTGACAATGAGGAGTGCTACATACAGCTGTGTGTCTGGGACCCTCACATACCTCCTCACACTCTCATTAGGGACAGTTGTTCTTCTCGGTCCCACAGTTAAGACAAGGTTGTGTAAGAGTAATGAAAACAAAGGAGACAACAAAGCTCCTGACCACGACCAAACACAATCAATGAAAACCTAGTGAGCAAAACATTTTGCAAAAGATGATATTGAGTGCATTAATTTTTTGAAGGGGGAAATAAGATATTAATTTTTGGAAAGCAGTGCAAAGCCAGGCGTATATGAGGTGATTTCAGCTGAGGGAAGTCGGGGGGAAAATGCCACACTGTCATGTGTAGATACCCATATAGCATCGAAATGACATAGCTGGGGAAGCGCAGAAGTGAATGCAGCTGTGACATTGATGGGGCACTGTGCAGCAGCACAGCGTTGCACCAGACGGGGAGGATGGATGTGGACAGTACTGCAGCTACTGCTGTCCCACCCCGGCACAGCCAGGGTGCGGGTAGCAGAGGCAGCCCACCATGGGAGAACCAGATTACTTCGGTTCATGGTTTCATCAGGGCCTTGGTGCATGGACAGGGCCCTGGGCATCTCCAGTTTCAAGATTTGTAAAACCACAAAGGTACGAAGTAAATCGACGTGTAGAGCACTAGTTATTCTTACAGTGATTAGTGGGAGTATCTTAAAAGCAGGGAAACTTTTCACCGTTCAGAAACAGCAAGGTGGCATTTGTATACTCAGACTTTTTTTTTTGAATGGCCAAGTAGCAAAATCGAAGACCAATCAAATATCAAAATCTAAGACCCATTACCTCAGTGCAACATCACAAATAAGTACCTATTTACAGTCCTAGTCCAACAAGTCATTTTCCTGTTCATTTTAGTTTCCATTCTGCCTGTACCTGATAGGATAACGTTGTGAAATGAAGCCTATTTAACACAGGCCACCCTATACATGCTAAATAATGTTAATTGCAAATTATCTGTACTTTACAAGATCATCTACAAGCGTGATTTTCCATTGCAATTGGTGCTTTTGGACTCCCATAAATCCCTGATCTGAGGATAATTGTAGTATTGTGGCACAACCCATTAAGTAAGACAAGATCAAGCCTGATGATAGCACATTTAAAGGATGAAGTTTCTTCTATCTCTTACAGGGGTCCTAGGTAATTACCTTACATTAGATTCTAAATTCACAGATATCTAAAAACAAGTGATGTGACTCTCAGTACATGTTAAAAATACCCAGAGGGGCTCTTCCTAATGAAGGTTACACATAGCTACAAAATTTCTTGCTACTTTTGCTGTAAGCAGGAAGAAAAGCGAGCAGTAATTATTCCCTTCTATCTTGCAACAAGGGCAGGAGAAAGTATGTGGCAAAAGGGTTTATGTATATAGTCCGTGCAGAAAGGACTTACTGTAGTCTGCCACCACTACCAGAGGTGGGTACTGAGAAAGTCCATATAGTCTAACATACCATTGCTATTGTAGTCCTTGTTACTACAGTAACTTCAAAGAATACCTGCCATACATCAGCACCCCACAGCGCCAGGCTCTCTGCTAACACAGGCCAAAGGATGATCCTTCCAACAGAGTTTTACCATTCAAAAGCTGAATAAAATATTCTTCGGGCTAACACTTGCTGATCCACGCTGATCTGACCTGTAATACTTGAGTGCATCTGAGAAAAGCCAATCCCTTCAGCAATGTGAATACTAGCTGAAACTTAATTTTTAATTTTTTGCTCACTCCTCTTCCAGTTCATGTAGCTGTCAGTGAGCTGCAAGGCCATTTCTGCATGCTGCTGTTGGACTTATCCATTCTCAGTCACCTGCACCTTCCTCTGTTTCATTTGTTGGTCTTTTTAATGTGTCCTCCTGATCACTCCCTATTCCTCCCAGATGAGTTTCATTCTCTCCATTGAAACAGTTTCATAGAATCATAGAATCATGGGGTTGGAAGGGACCTCTGGAGATCATCTAGTCCAAACCCCCTGCCAGAGCAGGGTCACCCAGAGCAGGTTGCCCAGGAACACGTCCAGGGGGGTTTTGAATGTCTCCAGAGACAGAGACTCCACCACCTCTCTGGGCAGCCTGTTCCAGTGCTCTGTCACCCTCAAAGTAAAGAAGTTCCTCCTCATGCTTAGGTGGAACTTCCTATGCTCAGCTTTGTGCCCATTACCTCTTGTCCTGTCCCCGGGCACCACTGAAAAGAGCCTGGCCCCATCCTCCTGACACCCACCCTTNTCTCTTCCAGCTGAGCTGCTCTCCAGCAGGTCAGCCCCCAACCTGTACTGGTGCATGGGGTTATTGAATTTCATAAGGTTCCTCTTTGCCCAGATCTCCAGCCTGTCCAGGTCTCTCTGTATGGTGGCACAGCCTTCTTCTGCTGTGTCAGCCACCCCTCCCAGCTTTGTGTCATCAGGAAACTTGCTGAGGGTGCACTCTATCCCGTCATCCAGGTCATTGATGAATATATTGTTTGTCCAACATCTGGATTTTTCTGGCATCTGGAAATTGTCAAAAAAGGACAGCTTTTAAAAATGTCATGTAGTTGCCCCTTACATTATAAGGGATTGAGAACTTTGAAGGCCATTTTTCAACATAATCAGTGTTGGGGGAATTTCTACTGCATGTAATTAACTGGGTATATTTGATGCAGCTAAGGCTGGGCACCTGAAACAAGTGCAGTAGCAGTGATTCTGCTTCCGCTGAAATGGACACATCCAGTGTTCAGAATTCTATTTACCTAGGAAAAGAACACATGCATAGAAGGCCATGAAATGCTAGTGATGTAAAATATGGAGAAAAACATTCTGAGTTTGGTTAAGGAGTAATGTAACAGTAAACAAAACCAAGTAAACAGAATAGTTTGTGCACACAAAATATATTGCTTCAAATTAATAGCATAGTGCAGACACAGCTGACAATGAGCACAGCCATGTATTTGTCTTTGTCATAACTGTGCATTGAATACTAAATTAACTCGAAAACAAAAACAAGTCAGGGACATAGAAAGCTTTTGTCTAAATCATCAGCACAGGAGCGCTGTTGTAGAGCCTGAGTAAGACAGTAAAAACCAGGAGCTGTGATTAAATCAATTGTCCTCAGCTGCTGCAGTTCTCAGAGAAAAAACAAAAATAGTACTGTTGTATGGGTCTCTGAGTAAAGACCAAGAAATGCTGTGGAGTGGTCAGTGAAGAAGTTTTCATGCAGCAAAACTGTAGCCTGTTCCTGCAGTGCTAATTAGAAAAAAGAATGACAAATTCTCCCAAGTATTGAAAGATATCAAAAGAAACAATATTTCATGCCTCTATTTGTTTCCCCGGTTCAGTTCTGATCATATTCATGTTTGTTTTACATATAAACAGATATAAGGTCAAGCTAGTCTGCTCAGGTCATAGGTAGTCCTACCTTACCTCTTATGTAAGATCCAGGTATGATTATCCTCACCATTATTTAATCCTCCAAGAGTTTTGCTGAAATGGCTCTATAGATTACTTTTGAATGTTTCTGGCTTTGTTTTCCTGTGTGCACATGTGAATAGGTAGGTGCCAGATGCTGACTACAATATTTCTGTGATTGAAATTAGCAATCAGTGTGCATTATTTTGTTTGTCCCCCCTGGAATATATAAATCAGAAGCTGAGTGGTGAGCATTGGCTGCCATGATCCCAGATGTGAGGAGTGCAAGAATAGCAAAGATTTGCTTAGGAGTCCATAAAATAATTAAATGAAAGGCAGGAAAGAGGAAGAAAAAAACAGCTATAGGGTTGAAAATAAAGAAAGTGTTTTACAAGTTTGCCCATACTCCAGGGAATAGCTCTAGTTCAAAACATAAAATCAGTGCTTTGGCCTACAAGGATATGGCATGCTCCTTCAACTTAGAGGTATTAAATCTGCAAAAATTAAGTAAATATTGTGGCAGCTTTATTAAGGATTCTGCTTTCTCTAGAAAGACGTATCCTGGATTGGACTCAGTTCAGAGACAAGTTCTCAGGCTTTACCGAAGGCACAAAATGCTGCAATTATATTACCCAATCGATGGAGCTGCCATCCCTTGTGAGGATTTTCACGGTCTGGTAGACCTCACTACAAGTAAAATCACATTGGAACGTTGAGATTCAGTCTGTTTTTCCCCCTCTTTTTTTTTTTTTTTCTCTTACCCCCCCTCCACAATAATGCAAACTATTCTTAACAGTCGTCAGCACCAAGGTATAGGCTTTCGTGCTTACGACACTTAGTTGTCTTTTTCTTGATTTTTGAGCCTTTTGGGCTAAATTATAATAATTTCTAGTGCATTTCCTTTGATAGAATCAATCAGGACCGTAGCTGCTGCAGTGACCACCTATCACTGCCAGGAAAACCCTCTACCTTCAGTACAGCATGTGGACTCTGTGCAATGCAAGAACGCATGAAAGCAGGGAATTTTCAGAGAAACCAGTGAGTTAAACATGATATGGCTGATAGGAGAGGACCCCTCATGAATCCCTACCATTTAAAAGTAGTGAATTCCCAGTCAATGCCTCCTCTTTGGCTGCTGGAACTTGATTTGGGTCAACTCTTTACCACGGAGGACCTGAAAGGTTATTACCAATGTGGCCCATAGATGTGGTCTGTGCCCTCCCTCCTTCCCCATCACCTCTGCTGGGGCATACTTGTGTAATGAATGGCTTGCTCTCTGCCTGTGCTCCCAAGTTTCCTTACAGAGAGAAGGAAAGCAGAGTGTGCATCCCTACTAATCGTTGACTCAAATTACTGAGCTCGTGGATTGAACCTGCTCCAGGAGATTTATTTGACTGTGTTTTGTGAGGACAGAAAGGGCACTGACAAAGTTTAGCCTCAAATGGGGTCAGTAGCGGGGCATTGAGCCTGTGATGTGAGCTCTAAGCAGCTCAGCAGGGACTCATTATTGGTGGGTTGGAACAACTGCACACATGAATCACCTAATGGGTGTTGCTCTTTAGGCTCTAGGCTACTATAAAGTTAGACTGTAGCTGAGCAGAAGGCTTGAGGACTGAAATGGTGCTTAGACACGCCAACATGTCTCCAGGGGAGACATGAAACTTATATCTGCCATGGCATGAGTGTCCGGTTTCCAGGAAATGAGACAAATTTTTCTAGAGCAGAAAGAAATAAATGTCATTAGAGGGAGAAGGAGAATTTACATTGATGCAAGAAATTGAAATGACCTTTTTTTTTTTTTTTTCAAAAGCACCGGAACACAATAGCCAAATAGGTCCTGCAAAGAACTTTGTTGGTGGTGTGAATACTGCATGACTCTACATGTTACAGGTTTATTTTTGGACCTGAGGTGAGTTCTGCAGCAAAGCAGCACTGTCTGTGGTCTGTTGTGACACTTGGCCGCCGTGAAGCCAGTGGGAAAACTCCAGTGACCCCAGAGGGTGAGCAGCCTTGAACGTGGGAACCAGTGAGCAGAATCAGGTCTGCTGGCTGTCCTGTCTGCCACTGAATCCCTGGCAGTGCTGAGTTACAGGTACTTCGGAAGAATATGCTAATATAAAACACTCAATTCCTAGGGCAGTATCTTGTAGCCAAGATATTAAGTCATTGCTTTTTGTCCTTAACCATGGGTTTAGATTCTTTAGATACATTTATGCCATTATATGAGATATTGCATGGATTCTTCAGACATGGAAAAGCCATGCCCTCAGCCTTGGAGACAAAACAATTTCACATTTCAGCCTCTTTTTTACTGGGATTCAGGTGATATTTTGTGCTCTCTTTGGAGGGGAATACATTTTTTCATGGTCCAGACTACACTTTTGTCATATGCCTTCTGAGCTGAACAACTTTTGCGTTCCAAACCCTAATGACTCATCACCAGAATCCACAGAATATCCAGAGCGCGATAAAGTTTGCTTCTTTACATTTAGCATTTAGCATGTGAGTTGGAATGGGAAATACAGAGGATGCAGAGCCCCAGGCCAGTCTGGCGCCGTTGCTGAAACACATGTCAAGTGCATCAATGTATGTCGCCCTGAGCCAGATTTTGCAGAGATCCTGACACAAACTGGGAAGTAACGCAGCCTTGGTCCCGGTCACCACCTCCCTCTCAGGGGAATTCAGTGTATGCCTGTGAAATGCTGCTGTGGTTGTCTGGGGGGGTGTGAGAACACGGCAATGGACACAGCTGTTTTCCTCATTCCGTGTGCAGCATTTTTTCCTTTCTTGTTTACAGTGCTATAAATTGTTTTGTAGTTGGGCCTTTGTTCTGGGCGCAGCTCAGCCTTGAGCTGGGTTTGCTTGTTTGTTTCCGTCCCTGCTCCGTTTCCTCTGTCTGCCTCCCAGCATGACTAACGCCGTCTGCGCCGCTTCCCTTGTCTCCGTGGCTTCCCCTCCGTGCTCTGCCATGGACGCCGACAGCCTCTGTGCTGATCCTCCGTGTGCTGCCAAGGAGCAACCTGCGCAGCCCAGAGCAACGTGGGAAAGTGTGCTAACAGCCACTGAAAGGTGATGGCTTCAAGGTATAGATGCAACAGACCTTGAGTTTTAGTTGAGCAAATGAAAGCTTTGCTAGGCTTTCCTTTTCTTCCTCTCACACTTACATGAGCAAAGCAAGATGCGTGTGTGACGAAGAGAAAGAGGTCTTGTTAACCGCGTTACCTGAGGTAATTTCTGATGGATTAGTATGAGTCTGGGAGATGTAAAGTGGCAGCTTTCTTCATTTGATAATTCATATTCCTTTGAACCAGATACGTGTTTTCCTTCTTTCACTTTGTCTTATATTTTGCTGGTCTAGGCCAAGCTTTTTGCTCTGCTACAATTGATATGATACATCTTCTTAAACGACAGCTCACTTTATCATTCCAAGCCTGTTAAGCCTCCTATAGCCTGGCTCAGTGCACAGACCTCCACCGCAGTGCCTCTGCGGCCACCGGCAGCCCCTGAGCTGAACTTCTGGTTCATGGGTTTCCACCACTTCTCAGAAAGTGCAGAGTCCCCCCTTAGCACAGGAATGGCTTCGTCCGCTAACGGATGTCCACACAATGCAAGCATGGACCTACTGAGCTAACTGGCTTCAGCAAAAAGGGTTGAATTTTTACTAATGCTTGTATTTCATGTCTTTTTGCAAGCTAAAGTGAAAATGAACTTAAACCGAATCCCACTGCAGTCGGTGAAAGGATTCCTGCCGATTTCAGTGGATGTTGGAGGGTGGCCCTGAAACCTACAGTTCCTCAGGGTACTCACCTTGACCAGCTTTGCACCTCAGGTTATCCCACTGACTTCAGGCATGTATTTAAAACTTTGCTGAATCCCTTCTGGGTTCACAGAGACCATACTTCAAAGCTTGTGTGGCAACAGAGCGGTGACAGCTCAAAATGCAGGCAAGCAGTGGGAAAAAACAAGAGTTTTGCTCTTTAACAAGAATGATTCAACAGAATCCAAATAAATTTGTGACCAGATTTAATACAAGTTTTGCCAAGCTTAATGCATGTTTTGCCATGTATGGATTTTGCCAAAAGAGCATTGTTCAAGGAATTTACCTCTATTTCACTTATTGCTCCGATATAAATTGAAACATTGATAGCAGTATTTTTCACTCTGGACTGCTCCTTGTATGCTCACAAGGGTGGACAATGTGGTGCTGGTGGAGTGAGCGCTCACAGGGCCTGGGATGCCAGCTAGGACCCAGAGCACCTGGATCATTTTACAGCTTCATCATGGACATCCTAAATGGCCTGTGTCAGCCACTGCACCTCATTTCCTCATTCATAAAAAATGGATAGCAGTGCCTCTCTGTTTTAGAGAATGCTGTCAGGATGAAGCCTTTTAATGATTATGAGACACGAAAAGCGTGATAGTGATTGAAAGCACGTACGTAGATGTAATCTGTTGAGAGACTCAGGTTGGGAATTGGTCCTGGCAAAAATAAAGGGGGAGAATCTAAATACATAGAATGGTTTTCTACTGAATTACACTGTAACAGATCTGATAATACATCATCTCAACACACAGATGCATATATTGTGTACATCCGTTATAGGAATCGCTCTGAACATACACATCTTCATGATAAGCAAGGGAAAGTAATTCAGGACATTCACCCTTCACGATCTCAGTCATTACTCATTGCTGAAAAGTGATCGAGTTGAGCATCTCCCCAGCTTCTCAGCTGTCTGGGATGCTGAAGCTGGGCCACATCGCTGGGCAGGGCTGACAGATGCGGGCTGTTCCCCAGCACAGCTTCCGCACAGCACCAGTCGCGGCATGCTCCTGCTGCGCTCCTGCTCTGGGAACCCATGTGCAGCCGTGTCATGCGTGAGGGGTGGTGGGAGGAAAGCAGAAGCAGCGTTGCCATACTGCAGCCTCGTGAGACACAGGAGGGGAGCATGAAAAGGCAGGCGTGTGTGTGAGTCTGACCTGGCTGTATCTATTAGCAATACATTTATTCTTCTGTGGAGTAGAATCATGAAATAAGGTTTTCAACTATGTTAAGTGGTTGGGGGCTGCTATTTATATAAATAAAAGAGAGATCAAACTCTCTGGCTGTCTCTATGTGACTGTATGAAATGGGCCGGGGTCTGTTCTTTGGCCAGAGGACAAGGGACATAGCATGGTTTGTCTCTGCATGGCTGAACTCTCTCCTCTGTGAGAACAGAGCGGCCCTATCCATCCATCCATCCATCCATCCACCCATCCATCCATCCATCCACCCATCCATCCATCCACCCATCCTTTCACCACTAGGAAACACTTTCTGGCACTTCCCATCTCCAAACTGTGCCTGAACATAGTGAGGGAGAGGACTAACAGGCCTAATCCAAAACTATTCCAGGAAACGTGCTTGTGACAAAACCCTGGCTGGTTGCAGAGCAGGGCTTAGGCCTGCACCTCTTTTTGTTACTAGAATAGATACATTGGGTAGATAATTGGTCGAGATGTTGCTCCATTCTGTGTTTGTAGCATGCCTGATATAGGAAGGTTGTGGTCACTACATAACTGTAGCGACAAATCTTCATTTCAGTGTAAAATAGTAAGTGACAGGAAAGATGGCAGGTGTTTGCCGCCTCCATGGTGTTGTTATCTCGTCAAACATATTCCTGTCTGAAATGCAAGATGGATGAAATTCAGTCCTATGGTAACAACCAGAGTATAAAAAATCATAATATAAAGGTCCTGCAGTTCCCATTTTTATGGAGCTAAAACCAGAAACTTCATGAAATTGTAGGAGCGATTCCCACTTTTTAATGAGATATACAGGTTCTTCATTTCTAGCCTAAGTACCAGGGCACTAAGAGGTGACATTTTGTAGAACCAAAAGGTATTTCATATAATTTACAGAAAGCTTTATGGCTCCCTCTGAGTCTGACTTTATTGAACTTGTGATGAAGACACATGACTTTAATACCAAAAGGATGTGAAGGCAAGTTGAAATAATTTTTAAACATCCTTAAACTTTCATAACATAAATATCTGCAGTGTCCTTGCCATGTGCAAAATTCATGAAATAAGTCTATACCGGATGATGCAGTGTACTTTACAACCATGTAATGTTAGCCAGGACTATAGGGATATTATGAAAAAGAAATCCCCACCCAGACACCTTCCAGTTTAGGTAAGACTGCACAGCCTGCTGACCAGATATAATGGATTTCTGATTACTTATTTTATTCTTGCATAGTTCTGTTAAAATGATGTAGCATGGAGGCACGGCAGCTTAATTAAATACTAGAATGCAAATGAAAAGGCTGGGTAAAAACTACTTGTATTTTAAACACTGAGGGCACTGTGCTGTAGGGCTCGCTCTTTCAGCAACAGGGATAAGGAACATTTATCCCTATTGATTTAAAATCAACTGAAACTTTAAATTTAAAAATAAATTTTAAAATAATATTAAATTTAAGTAGACCTAAAAGTAATGGCTACTACCCTTCCTGACCTAAGCCCAATGTCTTGCTTATATGAAGTCTGGTTGCCAATTACAAATTGCATAGTGCAATGCAAGTTCCTGCATTGCCCAAGTGTTTTATTCGGAGTGTAAAGAAACGTGTTAATAACTTAAATGCTAGTACATCCGGTAGTTTTATGATATTATGATTTAATTTATTCCCTAATTAAATTAAGAAAACTGAGGTGGGAGAAGAAAAGAGAAAAGGGAAGAGAAGGTGAGATCTGAGCATAAATGTAACTCCAGCAGTGATTTGTGAGTGGAAAGAAAGCATACATCCCATAATCCATAATCTTTTTCAGAAAGCTAAGTATAAAGATGTATGGTTTACCTGAAAAATTGATTATTTGGACAACTCATCATACGGACAACATGGTGTGAGGGGAAAAATGGCTTGGTCCAAAGATCTTGTTCAAGAAAAAGTGGTCTTTGAGGTCACAAAGAGAACAGAAAAAAAACCTGAATAGCTTGGAATTATGAGAAAATGAAAGGAAAATATATAAAAATAACCCATGTGGACCCCAAGACAATCAATATAACCATTCATCCTCTCCTGGAGGAGTAAGACACGTCTGCTCCCAGCCTTTCTCCATGCAAAGACCCCAGGATGCTAAAACCCCTGGATAGTGACTGTCAGCATTAGCACCCAGAATAGCAGTGTCAGGGGGAGTATAACGCCTAAGAAAAGGAGGAGATACTAAGTAGGTTTTCCTATATAGAATATTTAACAGATATTGAGTTTTTTCTGTATTAATTTGGGTTGTTAGTATACAGTGTTGTTAATGAGACAATAAATGGGTTTATTAGCCTGTTAAAATATTAACTCTACTAAATATGAAATTCTGGCTTTCACGTATAAGGTTCTCTTCCCTCTGCCTGTAGTAAAATTTGGAGCATAACAGAAAGAAAGAGGATGGTCCTCCCATAAGCTGCATGGAATAATTTCAGAAATGGTAAAAAAGATGAAAGAAAAATATGATAGTGCCAGGAAAAATTCAAGGCACAGGGCAGAATAGAGCAGATAGATAGCATTTAAAAACTGAGGGTCTTCTTGGAGCTTGTAACAGTTCTCTGCCTAAATATTACAACAAACAAATTTTGCTTAACTATGGAAACTGACAGGATCAAAGCATAAGGTAGAAGAACTTCCAGTGGGAAAAAAAGCCAAACAAAATCAATCAAACAAACAAACAAAAAACCCCACCAAACCCCAAAGAAAGAAAAAGAAGAAGAGGTGAAGTATGTGAAAGTAATGTTATTTTTTATATCTGTGTTACGGACATTTCATTAAGCAAGCTCCTAAGACCAAGTGTTTTTGAGGTCACACTGCCTCATCAGATTGTGATTTCTCATCTGTGACTTAGATATGTCTTGGATCAGTAACTTTTCAGAATTATTCTTTACATTATAAATAATATATCTTAGTTTCTAAAAATAAGCTAGCTGTTCAGCAAAACAACTTAAGTTCCTCAGACCATAGGGAGCTTTTTATATGACTAATTCACACGTTGTAATCATTCTTCTTTGAAAGGCTAAGATGTGTTTTATTTCTCTCTGGTGGCATTATGGACAATGATATAAGCTTTGGAGTACAGCATTTCAGTTTAAGTAAATAGCTTTCTTCACTGGCTCATTGTAATAAAGCTTTTCCTGTAACTAAATTATAATTCTGCTAGCAGCTCCCTGTTCTATTTTATTATTATAAAAAGAATAACTTCCTATCAAAGCAAGCTTAAAAGAATATAAAAATATGGTTTACTTAGGAGTTCAGCTACATCAGAATGGATTCATTTTTGTCAACTTGTTCCCAATCAGTTAGTTTGACTTTTTAGAGGGCTCATGTACTAGTGAAGTCAGTCACCCAGGTACTTCATATCAGTCCTGTAAGTAGAAACACTCATGATATCACAGGAAATACACTTCCTCTGGAGTAGTATTTTTACAAAGAAACCCATTTAAACATGAGACCACATTTTAGGAAATGAGTACTTAAATTACTTTCTTCACATGACTATTTTCAAATCTAGATTTTTTTTCAATCAAGATTTCATTAACTAAAAATAGAGTAAGTTTTCAAAAACACCTATACACCAGCAATGTTTCAGTGAAGTAATTGATCCACTGTAAATGTGTAGCCTTAGGCAAATCATTCAGTAGTTTTTGTGTTAGGTTATGCGGTAAGAAGCTGTTCCCCATGTACAGAGTATGCACCAGGACTGTGGGGCGGGAGCCCATTTACACCCCAACCAGCTGCTGCTGGGGCATCGAAGGAGAGCAACCAGCTCCCCAGAGGCTCATTCCCTGCCATGAAGAACCCCAATGCACAAGGATGGGGGGACGCCCAATGACCCCGTCACAGACACAAGCCCCAGCTCACCCCCTTGGGCTGCCCTGGGGAGCCTCAGCCCATGGGCTGGGCACCCCATCACTATGAGCCAAGGGGAGAGGGTCACCATCACCCCACAGACGGAGGGGTGGTCACTGCCAGGGGTGTGGGGACCACCATGGGGGGCAGCAGAAAGGTATTTTGTGACTGCACAGCACTTATTATGGGATGTTCTGGGGATGATGGAGAAAGGGAGGATGGGGAAAGGGAGGATCAAGGTGGTTTGTGGAGGAGCAAGCAGGAAAGCAGCAGGAAAAGGGGACAAAAAGGGCCAGTCATGTGCAAGCAGGGGCTGGTCGGTGCACCTGCCTGGCTGTGCCCTGTGTGTGCCCAGCGCAGTCTGTCCTGACCTCTCACTAAACCCCATTTCTAGCCATTTTCCTGGGCAAAGGACTCAGGAAACTGTGTGCAGAGGTGTGTGGGGGTCTCAGGCGGGATCAGGTGTGGGAGACACATGTGGGGTGCTGTCAGGGGCTACAGACTCATATGTCCATGGTGCGAGTGACTGGAGACACCAAATTGGCTGCTGGAGGGACCAGAGGGTCCAGGTCTGAGAGGCTGTGGGGCCTGGGGGTCAGCTGAGACCTACCTACATGTGCATGTGTGTTTGTGCACCAGAGAGATGTCCGTACCATCAGCTGGAGCAGGGCTGCAGCCTCGGGGGCTTGTATGTCCAGGTGCCAGAAGCTGGGGAGACTGGGATCCTGGGGCAACTACCAGGTGAACTGAGCCTCTGAGCCCAGCTGCTGGAGGGATACACTTTGCATGATTGTGTTCCCCAGTAAAGGACCTTCAGCCTGAACTGCCAGACGGGAGGACAGGATGCATATATCCATATATGATGTATGTGATGTAGATGTGCGCTCTGTGCATGTGTGCCTTCTAGGAACAGCAGTTCAGCCTCGCTGCTGGCTGGACCTGGGTGTATGGAGGCGTGTCAGACTTGCCTCTGTCAGGACGCAAAATTTAGCAACCCCCTAACATCACGTGTGGCTTCACCTGCCTGTAAACGCCAATAACAAGGCAGTACTCTGCTCGCCCTACATAAAAACAGAGTTTGAATTAAAGAAGTTATCCTTAAACAGTTTTTTTTTTTTTTACTGAGAGTAGAAATATGGCTCAAACTGGTCTATGACTGGAGCCGAGCTGTGAGGGCAGGCACTTTCGGTGAATAATGAAATCGCCTGGTTTCCAGGAGCGGGAGCACAGAGCCTTTCTCGGTGAAGTCACTGGGAAACCCAGGTAGCGGAGGTGCATCTGCAGGAGGCTACAGGCATCCCTCGCACTGAGTCATGAGAAAGCTTTGGCTATTTGACTCTACTCTTTTGAATACAAATTGAAAACCCAAGTCACGGTAGTTTCCTTATCTGTGTTCTGCTTTTGTTTCGTGAGTCAGTGTGAATAATTGTCTTGAGAATGACAGTAATTACCGGAAAACAAAGCTGAAATCTGAAAGAGGGTGACTCTTGGGTCAAGCCCTTTATGCAGCTTTGGCATTTATCAAAGTTTTTTTTCTATCCTGTACCCCAGCTGTACAGATGTGACAACTTCCTCTGCACCAGACAATAGGGAGTGATTCCTGGGACTGAAAACACAAGACTTACACAATGACCGATTTTCAGTTTCTTTTTTCCTCGAGAGAAGAGGGTCGCTTTATATTTTATATTTCTATCCATGTCTTGCTGCCTGAATGGCAACAACATTAATGGCATGCAAGAGGGATAGCTGTGGTGGATTCCTGCAGTGACAGAGTCAATGTGGGGAGAATACCAACAACCTACACAGAGAGAGAAAATAGAGCAGGAAGGAGCGGAACGGCTGGGATCCACCTCTATAAGAAACCTTTGCCAAGTACCAAACAGAAGCTCAAGAGGGTCATTTTATACACACATTTTATGCATTTGGTTTGGTGCTTGTTCAAAGACTTGCCACATCTCTTTTCCAGTGAGGCCAGATTGCAGAAAAAGCTAGCAGGCATTTAATTGTGAGATTTGGCCCGTGGACTCTGGTTTAATTTAGTAATTGGTGCCTAATGGGCAGTGGACATTCAGTGATGTGAGAATAATAAGTGTTAAAAATAAAGGTCAAGTGGTTTCCTGTTTCTCTGGATCTCACAATGCTGTGGGTATATTGCCTTTGCATTCCTCAGGTTTCCCGTAGAACACAATGATAGCTTCTGGCCCCCACAACAAGAAAATCCTGACCCTACAGCATCTCTTTGACATGCCGTATTCACAATTATTGCTCTGTATCTCTCCTGGGCACTATTTTTCAAACTTGTAACAATACCCTTAGACATGCTATTTAATTATTATGTTGTGGTTTGCCTTATTTAATTATAGAGCCTGGAGAAATCCAGACCCGTGTTTTGAAACTTTTGTTCTTCAATGTAAACTACAAACTAGAGCAAGCTGAAGGGGCTGATTGATAGATCCTCCTGAAGACAAATGCAGCGAGGGTCAAGTAAGCAATATATTCAGCTTATTGCTAAGTAGAATATGGTACCTGGGAGAGGCACTCTGGCTTTCTGTGCAGTGCAGAAAAAATGGGACTCTCTTTCTAGCCTAAGGAAGGTGCCACATGCTCCTTGGACAAGCAAAGAAATAAAAAACATGTGGGGGGTGCAGGTCTTTTATGCACTTAGTGATCTTAGATATATATAAAGGTGCGATACTTCAGTGGTCACACAGTTATGTGCATAGACAAGGGAATGCCCAGGAGCCAAGTATCCTCATGTAGTCATCATACTTTATAAGATGGACTCTAACATTTACAAGTTAATTTATTACCACCCTGTAGGTTTTTGATGCACCATCTTTAAGAACGAATGCTTTGCTGCAGACCACAGTTCTGCTTGTGGTCCTTGCCCCGACTTCCCAGGATCTGCACATCCCACAGGAGAAGGTCACTGAAGCTTCCTCTGCTCTGGCAGTGAGACGTCTGTCTTCGCTCCTGGCATCAGCTACTCAAGCCTAAGAACAATATACAGATCACAGCAACTAAAGTGAAGGTCTTGATTATTTGTAGTCACATAGAACTATGTTCCTGGATAATGGTTTGGGTCCAAAATGTCACTCAAAACCAACACGATAGAATACATCAGCCTCAGAGTCTTTGAGAATTTTTTCTTTCTTCTTTTCCAAAGGGGAACGTGAACTGAATTTCAGCAGTTTCTTTCCTCATAATGACTGCCCATGTCTGCCAGATTTTTGGAAGCTCAGGAGGCTAACATGGGTTAGCAAAGGTGGCACAAGGTTAATCTCCTGATCCTCATCCTGCAGTAGAGTAACGGGGACTAGCTGTGCTGAGTGCTGCTGACTGCTGCAACTTGCACAGGTCCCTGCACATGTTTGCATTTTTTTATTTTATTGTCGTTTGGCAATGGCACGGTGATTTGTGAAGTCTGCAGCTTTTTTCAGATTAGGAGGTTCCCCCTCTGTCCCCCCTCCCCAGCCCCTTCAGCCACCACTGCGCTGCCCCCAGCCCCACGGTTTGGCCACCCACGCCTCGCAGCCACAGCAGCCCGTGCTGCCGGCACCCACGGGACCTCCGCTGCTGATCTTGCACTGGCACGGGGCAAGCTGAGCAAATGCAAATTGTGATATTCTTGAGTTTTGCTCATCCTTTATGGAGAGGCGGGGGCTGCTTCACAGCAGTGGCTGATGGGGATGAAGATTGTGTAGTCACAAAACCTTAGCTTGTGGTACTGATGTAACCGTGACGGGCATGATCAGATTCATTATTAGATGGTGGTATACGACCCTTACAGACAGAGAGACTATATAGTGACAGTGATTTAGTATCTTGGTGTCCAGATGCATAGTTCTCGTTGAAATCAATACTTGTTAGTTATCTGAGTACCTCTGAAGATCTGGGACAATGTACTCTAATGCTTCATCAGCTCAGCAAGTGGAGATTGTCCTCCGAAAAACAAGGACAGAGGCTCCCACCGAGTGTCTAATAACACCTCATTATGCCTGCTGGTTTTACATAAAAGGTGCTCAGACCATCTGCAGGTGGACAGCAGCACAATCTTACAGGAGCTGCCTAGAAAACGCAGCCTTGGTTTTCAGCCTGCTGGATGCTGCTGTTTTACATCGACGCTGCTTTCGTTTCTCCTTATTATGGCGGTGATAAACTGTCAGGCTTATCAGCAAGTTCTCCTCGAAGGTGTGACTTGCATGTGCATTTAAAAAACCTCTACTTTCAATCCTACTGTAAAGTTATCTATCGGCATAAATTTTAATCATTGTTATCTCGAGAGGAAACGCTATGCTCCAATTAATGGCTCAAATAATTGTGCTCAGTATGCAATTTGGCTGGCAGTCACAGCTTTTGTTAACTATACGATCGCTGTTGTGGCTCATACGGGAAAATCATGTTATTACCATTTCAAGATAATCAGCATTTACTCTGTGAATTCAGAGGCTGAGCAGGGCAGAGTCGTATACACACCAGTAACTCCGTGTAACATACTGCATTGCAGCAAGACAGCTAATAGCGGTGCAGCAAAGCATGTTAGCTGTCAGGCAATACACTACGCTGTGGAGAATAGACTGATACCCTGTCAGATTTTGTAATCACGCATACGTTGGGGGATTTTTTAAGAGCTGAGGCATGTTTCTAACCGGGATGCTAATATAATGAGCAGCCAAATGCATTTCTTTCACTCTGGTTATTTGTAAAATATTATCATGCTGCTATTTGTAGAGGTTGGTGAGACAATTGTCTCTCTGTTAGAGTGCACTGCTTGTCGACGCAAAGTCCCATAGGGGACAGAGAATAATGTGACAAGCCTGTTGCAGTAACTATACCCTGGTTTAAAATAAAAACCATCAGCAAGAATTATAAAGCCACAATATTTTAGGATGATAATACCTTTTCTGTGAGGATATTTTCAGCCACACAAACAAGAGCTGGAAGTTTGTTTTCCTGGTGAATTTCAGTAGAAATTTGGCACTTAAATATCAACTGTGCCTTTGGAATAAACGGTGCTTTCACTGGGTACTTGTCATTGTTGTAATGTTTGTCTCTGTTTTGCCTCACAATTGAGGATGCAAGCAGCACAGAACATAGCAAAGCTAGACTTACTCCTATAAGTAAAAAACTGAAGACCACACTACACTTTCTCATCTCTTTGCAGGTGATTTCGGAACTCCCTGTTAATTCAGCAGCGATTGAGCTATCCTGGACTTCCCTGCTGGGCAATGCATAACAAGGCGGGTGCCAGGAAGAAAGGTAAGTCAAGTCTGATGGATGCTCAAGTGCCCGTGCAGACCTATGCACAGGAATCACAGTTTGAAGCACTCCCCAGACCATGAGCTGATCTGCACCTGCACCTTTTGCTTTGCACCATTTCCTTACACAGCAATGTGTGCCAGTCCCAAGAGTAGAGGTTTTCACTCCTTAGGGCATGTCATTGCTGCCTATTAGTAGCTATGTGTACAAAAGAATTGTCTAACAAATTGCTCTCAGCCAAAAAAGCCCATAGCCTGTCCTTAAAACTCTGACCTGAACTACTGTCATAGAATCATAGAATTGCTGAGGTTGGAAGGGACCTTTAAGATCATCAAGTCCAACCATTAACCTACCCTGACAAAAGCCACTTCTAAACCATGTCCCTAAGTACCCCATCTACCCTTTTTTTAAACACTGTCCTTCCACCTCCTACGCAGAAGCTTCCCGAAGAAGCCCACAGAGTCCATCCAAACCATGTAGGAATGCACTGCTACAGAAGATTAAATAAAGGCTGAACATTGCTTGGCTGTATAGCCGTACAGTAACACGTGCTCAGTATCACTTGGGAGAAAAATCTGCTAGTTTTCTATGAATACATGGAGAAAAACGTTCATAATACCTTCATAAATATTAATAGAAGATGCCGTTTTTTAAATGGGAAGTGAATCAGGCTGTTGATCTTTGCAGGTTTGATTTTATTATGGTGAATAAATAAAACAGCTTTCAGAATTTGCGCTGAAATTCTGAAACTGCTTTTAAGGAACTCACATAACCTACACAGGGATCCAAAGGAAGGGAATCAGAAAATTGTAGCAGGAACAGTGCAGCCGAGGATTAGCAAATTCACAAGGACATAGACAACAAAACTAACCTAATTTATGGTACACAAGAAAAACCAACCAAGCAAACCAGGAAAGGAAAGCATCTTGATGCATTATATATGTACACCAATATATTGTTACATTGTATATACAAATTATGTATACCACATTTCAGTGGAAACATAGAAAAGAGACAATATTACCTGGTGGGCTTCTGAATTTACTGCTGACTCAAAAGGGGATTATCAGAGGGGAATTTGAATGGTCTACGGCTTTTAGATTTTATCCTAGAACAAATGAAGCATCATGCATAGAAAGTCTGATCTCTCTAAAAGTGGTCTACATGAATGGAAAATGTTACTATTTAACAAAACAAAGAGTGACAACAAACCACAGAGCTTGTATTTTATCAATTAATGACCTTGAAGGTATCTAATTCAAACTCTCCCCAACTTCTCCTCTTGTCAGAGACAAATACAGGAAACTCCAAATTCAAAGCCAGCTTTTTGAGAAAAATGAAAAGTATATGATAATCATTTGCCCAAGTTCATACCCTTAAATATACTGGGTTTTGGGGTGTCTTTTCAAGAAATTGGGAATTTTTTATTTCAGGAATACAGATTTGACTTTGCATTCATGAACAAAATGATATTTTTTATTAAGGTGTTTCCTTAAGTTGATTAGTTTTTTTCCAAGCAGATTTTAGGTTATGGGTCATTTGCGAGCAGTTCTCTTCGCTATTTCTTCAACCGTGTGACAGTTATGAGCCAACATGATGCTTGTTTTGCTACTGAAGAAGAAAGAAGGTGAAATTAATTCCACACAAAGAACTAGTGCAAATTATTTACACCTGCCATGAATAAATTGAGCATGGTTTCCCCAGCAGTACACCTCAAAGTATGATCAGGGAGAAGTTTAAACTTGCTTTTTATTCTACTGCTGCCATTTGCATTTTTGCAATGGGCTTCTGTGACATCTAAGAATATCTTGTCTCTAATTACTTCATTTTGTTAACATATCAACATGGTAACCAAAATATATCTTGCTCCATGTTCAGGAAGTTAATCTCAGGATTCCAATTGCTGACCAGTTCAAAAATCTGCTGTAAAGTATATGCGTGAGGAAATACTAAGGTAACTAAAAAATCAGAAAGTGAACAAACTACACCCTTTATTTAACATTATTGATTTCCTGCAGTGTTGAGCCGTAGAGATCTGTGGTCTTTCTAATTTTACCCTCATAGTATTTTATTTTTTCTTTTAACTAATCATTAGGATTTTAGGTTTGCAGAGAAAACTAAGAAACACCACTTTCCCATCAGTAGCCTTGAACTTTTTTCCATCAAATAGGTAACAAAATTAAAAATGCCGAGACAAGTTATATTCCTTCAAAGAGATTTCAGTAGCATAAATGTCACATTTTAGGCAGGGGATGGTGGGCTTCTGGGCTGTCAGGCTGCTAGCAGAGCTTTCTGTGTTGTTTCGGGGTTAGTTTGGTCTCAGGATTATCAGCTAATGTCTATCTGGAGCATGAAAAACCATCCTGGTCTGAAAAGAATCTGGGTCCATCTTCTCTGAAACCTCACATCAGGCACCTGTAGGTCTCCTGCCCTCTATTCTTTTCTCCAGCCTGAACAGTCCCAGCACCCTCATCTTCTTGTATGACAGATGTTCCAAGCCAGAAATGAGCTTTTTGTCCCTTTGGTGGACTCACACCAGTATGTCCATGTCTCTTGTACTGAGGAAACCCCTTCTTGTACTAGTCATTCTTCATATAGCAGCATTCCCATCCCTTCCCTTCCCCGAACGTGCCCTAAGTCCACCAAAAAAGCCACAGCACTTGCAAAACTGGGGGTATCTCGCAAGAAGGCAAGTCAGATTCCTGATGACAGGACAGAAGATGTCCAGGAGGGAGCCTGACTGCTGCTTGTGCTTGTTTCCAGCCTTTCCATTTCCCTTGACAGAGGAGAACTATGCGCCGAGTCAGGACAACCACCTTTGTCTAACAGTAGCTGTGAAGGTTTAATACTGTTCTGCCTTCTCTCCCTTCACTTTGAAGGCCAGTGCAGCACTATGGCTGATGTCCCGTGCGTTGGGGAGACGTGAGAAGACCACTTCATTGGAGGTTTGAGAGTAGCAGTGTCAGCCTCAAAACACCTCTCCAAACACGTATTTCTGTGCTGTTGATGCAGGTAGTAAGGGGTACCCTTGTTACTGTCCTAGTTCTCTGGGAAGACAGCCAGTTGTTTCATCAGTACTACAGAGGGAATTTCTACACATTTTGGTAAAATGGGAGGGTCTGTTCTGTCTCTGCCTTTTGGAAATATTACAAGTGGAAAAATTACAATAGGAAAAAAGTGCGAATAGGGATAAGTCAGTGCAAAGGAATAAGTTGTGCTGGTCAACGGAGGCAGAGGTCCTTTTCCTTGTGGGAAGTAGGAATTCTTGTCTTGTATGATTTATAAACTAGGTTTCTCCACCACAAATATTGGCAAGCCATAATCTACTCACCTGCTTTTGACTCCTTCAGTTGGATTAATTAACATGTAGGCAACAAGAATAAAGAATCAAATTTGGTCTGTACATCCTTCCAGCTGCCTGGCCCCACTCTGTTTCCAGGTTTATGTAGGAAAAAAAAATAGCACAGGTCTGCATCAAAGGTCACAATATTTCAGTGCACCAGCTGTAATGCTGCATTGCAAGCTATCTCATTTGGTGAAATCACAGTACAATTAATTGCTACATTAAAATAGAATTTGCATAGGGGTACTTATGACATTCCCATTAAAATCACATTAGTTCATCATGATTAACACTCTTTTACTAAGCATGGAACAAATTAATCTGTGGATGCTTTGTTATACCTGTGCCCAGAAAAGCAACTTGCAACATTAGATAGGGGACATGTATTGTTTCCATTGTAAGATGACTATTCAGTGTCTGTTTCAAACCAGAGCAGGCAGAAAGTGAACCATGTCAAGGCTCTGTGTAAAGAAGAACGCAAGAAATTCATAATTCACAGGAGTGGCCAAGCAATTCAAAATCACTTACTTCCTCTAGGACCAAAACAGGAAAAGCCAGCAGCATTTTCAAAAAATGTTGCATGAGATTTTTCTTTTTTTAAACCAGTGAAGCTAATTATTTTGGATTTGCTGAAAATCTTACAGTTTGGGACAATGATAGCAGAGATCAATTGATGCTGAACACACAAATCCTTCACTTCTTCAGCAAATGTTTAGTTGTGATCCACTGGTGTGATAGTTTTGACTAAGCTTTGCAGAGTGCAACTCTTGCTAGTGGAAATTTGCAAGAGGAAATGCCAAAAAAAAATATAAGTTCTGTGTTGATTTGAGTTCCCACA
The DNA here is from genome assembly GCA_013400035.1 of Rynchops niger. NCBI lineage: Eukaryota > Metazoa > Chordata > Aves > Charadriiformes > Laridae > Rynchops > Rynchops niger. The sequence goes on from VXBH01009656.1 coordinate 265,111, forward strand.
GATCAAAAGTGAGGGAAGGGAAGGGAAGGGAAGGGAAGGGAAGGATCAAGAACTAGGCCTTCAAACCCCCAAAGCCTGAGGAAAAGGGGAAAAAAATATCTTTTTTTTTTCTGAGCAGCAACCTGACTGATATGTAGTCTTGCAAAGCAGACCTCTTCTGAGGGGATTTTGAATGGTCAAAGATGCTGCTGTTCTGCCCAGGATCACTTGCCCACTTAGACATAGTTTTTATGGGCAGACAACTCTTCAGCCAGCAGGCAGGAGCTTTGGTTTGTCCTCTAGGGTAACACATCATCCAGATTGTCCTCTGAACTTTAAATATTTCTGCAGCATCCCTTTTGGGCAGTAGGGACTGGAACTGCACACAGCAGTCTAGACATGGTCGAAAAACAGTTTTATTCAAAGACGTATCTTCTTTTATGTTGCTTTCTGAGTAATTCTTAACATTTGCTTTTTGTCTGCATTTTTAATGTGCAGGTTCCCACTTATTTATGTATGTTAGGACAAATCCAAAAGAATTTCGAGTCTCAGAACAGACTCCAAAACAGTTCAGTCTCAGGCATGTCTCAGCTTTAAACTGTTTATAGAGTCCCCTAGTATCAGCTGAACACAATTATCAACAAATTCTATATTTTATCAAGAGGTTTATACATAGATTTTTGTTTGTTTGTTTGTTATGTACACTTTGTGAGCTCAGGCCATGAAGTATCTTGGAAATATGCAGAGGCCTCAGAAGTGATTTCAAATTTAGTGGGAAACAAGAATGCAGGCTACAGAGACAGACAGATGTAGCTGTGTTAGCATGCATGGCTAAAACACACTACTACTAGCTATAATTTCCTACAGGCTGAAAGCTTATGCTCACATTTTGCTACTGTCTAGCAAGGAAGTAACATGGGAATAAATAATGAAAATAAACTCACTGCTCATCTGAGTGAGACAAAGTCTTCTAATGAACTCAAGACAGGTAACTCTGTAGATGCCGTGATGCACAAGCTTACTGGTCATGAGGATTCAAAGAGCACTTCGCAGCTTGGCCAACTGGAAGCTTCACTTCTGCTCCATTGGTATTAGGGACGCTTTGGTGCAGATGTCTTCATTCATAAGTTAGTCTTATCCAAGCACAGGGCCTTAATGGTTTCACTGTACTTGATGAAGGAGGGGCAGTGTGAGTCATCTGCATATTTCTAGCATCTAACATGTTTGGTCAGTCTAATACATTATTTCATCGCTAATTCACCAAATGTTTATTTCTAGTTTCTGAAAAGGACAAGTTCTTATGACTGTGGATATCCATAAGGAACAGGTTTACCTTAAAGACAGGCCAATTTCTCTCACTGTAACCTGTGTCAGCCACGCTGAGCACGGTGGAGAAGTACAGGAAGAGCATAACAAACATGTCTTCTCCACCACTGATGACTGGTAGAGCCACTGAAGTTTTTTTTCACATCCCCTTCCTTCCTGAATACAAATCATCATACCTTAAGTATTAGATTCAGTAAGACAAACTGACAGTTGTCTTACTTGGAAATGAGATTGACAGCAGACATACATTCAGAAGATATCCAGTTGATATCCATAAAAGACTCCTTTGTTAAGGGCTGGGAATTTGAAGTAGAATATAGCAAATCCTTCTCCAATTGCTGCATGGGTGTGTGCAGTGCATAGAAAAGGCAACTGTTGTTGGTGATAAACTTCAATAAGTCAAAATAGTGGTTCACATGACCCAGTTAACATGATTGTAGTCAAAATGGGACTGATGCTGGCCTATTGTAAAAAGCCTGTTGTAAAAAACATGGGTTGATATTTTTTCAAGATGGGATTTGAACTCTAAGACTTTTCTGGCAGGAAAACAAATTGGTATAATCAGTTATAAGTAAAAATAGGCCAGCATTTACAAAAATTTTCTAAACATCTAAAGCTATCATACAGCTTTCCAAAGCTCTTCCAACTGGGGAGAGAAACCCAACTCCGTTTAAGGTAGAGTTTGTTAAAGATACTGAGAAGCAACTTATAACACGGTTGAATGTAACATCAAGACATGGAATGAGTGATTCAGGAAGGCCTTTTTTTAGTTTATATTCTAATAGTCATCAGTTTTGCAAGTGCCTTTGGGGCAAGATTTGGCAGCCTACATGGAAAGATTATGAGGAAATTGCTATTTTCATCCAGTTTGTCTTACCTCTTGTTTCTGCCATTTCATTTCCACTGCTCATCCAAAGTGATACCTGTGATCAGGTTTTGTTGTTCTTGTTTTCAATCAGGATGAACACAGGTAATAAACACCTGAGGTAATCCCCCAGGTGCTAGCAATTCAACTTCTTTTTTCTTCAGGAAAGCACTTACGGCTACTGAATTGGAATCAGAAATGCATTTGGAAGTCAAACAGTTTCCTGACTGATGCACAGTCCTGTTTTCTAGATGAGACTCCCTTCCCCCGAAGCAACGAGTACTGCATGCAACTCATACAAACCTTGAGCCTTCACTTGCGGCTGTTTCCTGCATAATGTTTTCAGAGTAAATTCACTCTGCAACATAGATCTCGATTACACATTTATTCCAATTGTTAGATGCATTGTCAGGAGGATAATAAGGATAGTGGGGATGGGGAAGATTAATCTGGCTAGGAAAATCACATTGTGTTCAGACTCCCTGTAGAGCTTTTATTGACTCTGCTGCCAGCAGAGATTAGCGCAATGCAAACCCGTTAAATACGCAGCGAGCACTTCCCACTATTTAAGTGGTTCAAATAATTAGCAGTTTTCTGCCTCTCCACTTACATCTCTTTTCCAGCTGGCAGGCTCATTTTAAAAAAATATATCTACATGGATTTGTATACCACTTAACACTTTTCAATTGAAACACTTCTACTGGGCAGTCGATCACTTTGGATAAACATCTTACCTAGTGCAACATCTTCAGGAGACTATTAAAGGCGTTAAGCTAAAGCCTCTTCACAAAATTACAGAAGCAATGTTTCATATGTAAATTAATCTATTCATTTATATTCATTCACGTAACTGCTGCATCTACAGTGGTTTACATCGTATAGTAGCATAAATACAATAAATTACTTTCCAGTTGTCTTTCAATAGAATTTCTTTCCACTGACAATAGGGAGACCCTGAAGACATTTAGTCCTATCTTGACTTCAGCACCTACAAGCACATAGAAAGGTCTCAGTGTTCACTACCAGGTGTAAGGCAACACATCCCTTCAGATAGCCTGGTACACAGCACAGGATGGAAAGCAGATGAAGGAAAGATGGGGCTAAATTTCCAAAGTGTATTACAGTGATCATGTTCTTCTCAGCTTTATACCAAACCCAAAGGGTTATGCTTCAAGACAGGGGTGTTATTGGAGTAAACCGCTTCTGTGTGTTCTTGGTGTTTCGTTATATTGTGTATGAGCAGCACTTCCTCTGCATTGGTTTGTACAGTGCAAAATAAGGTTTTTCTTCTGCTATCTTCTTCTTGTCTGGCTGAATGATACTCTAGTTTCACAGTAGAACAGGCTCAGAATCTCAAAGATATGTGGGAAAAATCGTGGTGGAAAGGAGGTACACAGTATGTTTTAACTGTCTACCTAAAAGCAGACACTGTGGGACCCTGAGAAAAAATGAGAAATGGGACCCTAAATTATTCTTCAAAAAGGAAATACAATTGGTCCCCCTCTGAAATCCCATCCATCAGCCAGTTCAACTTCTTTTCTTCCTTTGCATAAGCCCACTTTCCCCCAAAATCATCAGTATTAGGAACAAAGAGAACAGTGCATACTTTGGCTGTACCATGCAAAGACTTCAGATCTTGGATTAAATGCCCTGGTAATTCATTATTAGCTTTGATTTATGTATTGCCTCCTGACAGACTCATTTGAGTGTGATACTTCACTTTAGAGAATTGCCCCCATGAGCCTGAGGGGACCGCTTTGCTTAATCTGTTTTGAAACTGCAGGTGGCTCCAGGGCTTAAAATGGCAGACATTAATTGGTAGCTGTAAACACTACACAGCTGAAGTCTAACCCTGTAAAAGTTGCTGCCTTCAAATCCTCTGACCTTGGTATCATTGTATGCTCCCAGGCAAAAGGTCTTTACACAGGTAACTGTGGAAAATCAATCTCAATTCCCTATAGATGGGGGTGCTGTCGCTAAAGGTCACTGAAAGTTAGCGGCTGCTTTTTTGCTGGAGTTCTGAAGAGAAATTTTAAAAAGCAAACACTGGTTTGGTGATTGCACGCAGGTGTGTTGGTTTTGGTTGGGGTAAAGTTACTTTTCTTCACAGTAGCTAGCATGGGGCTATGTTTTGGATTTGTGCTGAAAACAGTGTTGATAACACAGGGATGTTTTAGTTATTGCTGAGAGTGCTTACACAGAGTCAAGGCCTTTTCTGCGCCTCACACCACCCCATCAGCAAGTAGGCTGGAGGTGCACAAAAAGTTGGGAGAAGACACAGCCGGGACAGCTGACCCCAAATTAGCAAAGGGCTATTCCATACCACGTGACGTCACACTCAGTACGTAAATCTGTGAGAAGAAGAAGGAAGGGGGGGTGAATGTTTGGAGTGGTGGTGTTTTGTTTTCCCAAGTAACCATTATGTGTGAGGGAGCCCTGCTTTCCTGGAGATGGCTGTATGCCTGCCTGCCAATGGGAAGCAGTGAATGAATTCCTTGTTTGGCTTTGCTTGTGTGCATGGCTTTTGCTTTACTTATTAAACTGTTTCTATCTCAACCCACAAGTTTTCTCACTTTCACTCTGCTGATTCTCTTCCCCATCCCTGCTTGGGAAGTGAGCGAGCAGCTGTGTGGCACTTAGTTGCTGGTTGGAGTTAAACCACAACAGCAGGTTCAAGTGTTTGTGTTGCTGTTTCAAGTGTGATGTTTAATTTTTGGTATCCCCATCTAAGGAGATCTCTTCTCTTTGTACATTGTCCTCTTCACCTCTCCTAAGCTTTTTAATGTCTTTGTGAGTCATCCATAGAGTTGTGTGTTTTCTGGGTTCTCACTACAGAGTCCAGGCAGTGAAACTGAGTGGTACTGATGTTCACATAATTTTGGTCCAATAAATTACTCTGTGTAGACTTGGAAAAGACCTGAATTCAGTGAGAATATCTTCTTTTATTTAACCGAACAAAACCAGACTCAGGATTGGAATAGCCTGGCAAAGAAACAAGGATAATAAGCACAACTGACAACTAAGCAGTTCATGTGTGTACCAGTGTACCTGCTTTTGTGCTTCCTGCTGGGTATAATAAGCAGTGATTGAGTTAAATCTTTATGTCTTTGTTGGTCTCTAGATGATTCATATTTTAGAAAAAAACCAAACCAAAACAACAACCAAAGGAAGAAAAAGCAGTACAGGTGTTTAAACATAGAATTAATAATGAAAAAATTCAGCAATCCCCATGTCTTAGCTAAATTGCTATATTTCCTCAAAGTCTTTGTCAGCTCTCAAATGCCTTTTCCCTCTGGAGTGTGAGCATAATAACAGCTATTCATCTAATTCATAATGAATTTTGGGTTTTCATAATAAATATTTTATTTATGTCTTAACTGTTGCAACTCCAGTCTTTTTAGCACTCAAAACTGATGAAACATACTGTCAACGCAGTATCTTGAAAATAAAAAAGCTGTGCTTGTCTTCTGTTTTTCTTTGGCTGTTTAATTTCTCCTTCCAGTTCTGTGAGATGCACACCAGCAAATTATAACCCTGCCCAGATAATCCTCTGTCTTCCTTTTCTTCCCAGATTTGTAATATTACAATTATTAATTTGGATGACTGTTATTTATAATCACTGGCATCAGTCTTGAATACACAGATTACAGGGTTAAAGGAAAATAGTGGTTAAAATGTAGTAGTGCTCTCCAGGATGTTCATAAATCCTTTTCAGTCTGTGTTTGATGACAAATACTTGAAAGAAGTGTCCTAAGACACTGCAAATGGTTTTAAATGAGATATTACAGTTTTATGTTTTAATCAGCAGTAGCAAATTATTACTAGCATTAAATGTTTGTCACAAATTACACATTTAAACAAAAAAAACCTTGATCCAAATATTATTCTAGCCATTCTGGCACTATGCTTTCTCAGATTTACAATAAATTATTTGACTAATAAGGTGGGATGGAGTCTTCTAAATGTAGGTCAAGCTGCTTCCCCAGTAGGCTTTGCAACTCTGTAGAATTTGCTTCACATCTACTGGTCCCAGCTGGGTGTCTAAGAAATGTGGTCCTGTGCACCAGTTTTCAGGCAACTGAACTTCAGTTGTTATGTGTCTTATCTATCAGTTGATCTGTACTGGGGAAAGGAAGGTAGAAAAAGAAGATGATACAAATCAGTTACCATTTTCATAGAATCATAGAACGGTTTGGGTTGAAAGGGACCTTAAAAGGTCATCTACTTCCAACACCCCTGCCAGGGGCAGGGACACCTTCCACTAGACCAGGTTCCTCAAAGCCCCATCCAGCCTGGTCTTGAACACTTCCAGGGATGAGACATCCACAGCTTCTCTGGGCAACCTGCTCCAGTGTCTCACCATCCTCAGAGGAAAGAATTTTTTCTTAATATCCAATCTAAACCTAACCTTTCAGTTTAAAAATGCTACCCCTCATCTTATTGCTGTACTCTCTGATGAAGAGTCCTTCCCCATCTTTCCTGTAGGCATCCTTTAAGTACTGGAAGGCCACTATAAGGTCTCCCCAGAGCCTTCTCTTCTCCAGGCTGAACAACCCCAACTGTCTCAGTCTCTTTTCGTAGGAGAGGTGCTCCAGCCCTCTGATCATCTTCATGGCCCTTCACTGGACTTGTTTCAACAGGTCCATGTCCTTTTATGTTGGGGCCCCCAGAGCCACATGCAGTACTCCAGGTGGGGTCTTACCAGAGCAGAGCAGAGGGGCAGAATCACCTCCCTTGACCTGCTGGCTGCACTTCTTTTGATGCAGCCCAGGATGAGGTTGGCTTTCTGGGCTGCGAGCACACATTGTCATCTCATGTTGAGCTTCTCATCAACTAACATCCCCAAGTCCTTCATAACTGGTATAATTTTAAAAGGTTTTGATATTACTTAACTAACTTTTGAAAATTAAGTCCTCAGTCATTCTTACTTTTCCTGTGCATCAGGACTATATGGAAATCTTAGGGAGGCACTTAAATGGTTGGGAGGAGGTTCTGGAGTTCTCTTGTCCAACCTCCTGCTTAAAATAGGACTATTGCTGACACTAGGTGATGGCTGCATGGCTTTACTGAGCCGAGTATTGAAAGCCTCCAAGGATGGAGATTTGACAGCTTCTCTGGGCACCCTGTGCCAGGGCAGCATTGCTGTAATAGTGAAACAGATTTTCCTCACATTGAGGCAGAATCTCTCAAGCCAGGAACTGTGACTTTTGCTCCTTGTTACGCCATCTGTTGTTACCAAAAAGAGTTTCCCTCTGCTGCTTCTGTAAGTCTCCTTCGAGCAGATGCTGACAACTATTAGGTTCTCCCTTGGTCTCCTCTTCACCAGACTAAACAAATCCACCTTCCTCAGCCTTTCCTTATGGGCTATGAGCTCCAGGTCCCTCACCATCTTCACAGTTGTCCACTGGACTCTCTCCAGTTTCTTAAAATTTTTCTTGAACTAGGAGGGCCTAAAACTGGGCACAGGATTCCTGGTGTTGCCTTATCAGTGGTAAATGTCGGGGGACACAACCTTCTCTTCTGCTGATGATGGTCACCCTAAGGTATCCCAGGATGTAGTTTGCAGTATTTGCACTGAAAGCACATACTTGGCTGATGTTCATCCTCGTGCCGACAGTATCTCCCTGTGCTTTTAGGCAGGGCTGCTATAGTGGTTTCCCAGCTTGAACTGGTGGACAGGGTTAGTCCACCTGGGCACAGAAATTTGCATTTCCAATTGCTGAACTCCATGTGATTTCTACTGACCCAGTTCTCAAACCTGTCAAGGGCCTTCAGAACTTGGACTCTATAATGCACTGTCTTACATAGTCCCTTTTTTCCACCTCCAATTTAGTGTCATTCACAGATTTGCTAAGGTTTTACTTTTTCTCAGCCTACAGGTCAACGATGAAGGCTGCCTTAGCACTGACCTCTGTGTAAGGTACCATGTTTACAGTCTTGCAGAGAATTCACCAGTGTATCTTGTTTACATTATTTCCATTTCAACAGTTTTGTTTTTGTTCACGTTAGATTACATTGGCACTGCATAGTCTTAGCCTCAATGGACCTCTTAAAAACAAAATGAAGAAAGTTTAGGTGTAAGTGCTGAGAACATATGCTTTCTACAGAAAACAGACAGCTGCATGAACTCAGTAACTTTGAAAGAATAGCGAAAACAATAATTTAAATATGGACTTAGGTACTAAATTTCTGTGATTAAATGTCATATTATTTATGAAATTTATGGCTTGTACAGTCTCCATATAATGCACTAATTTTTAAAGTCAGATACTTAACATAGGTGTCTAAGGCAGAAGCCGTATTTTACTACTAAATTCAGCAAAGGACAATAGGAACAGAGAAACACGCTGCCAGCCACACACTCCTTTCTCCAGTGGGTGCTTCATCCCACCCCAGAGGCACCTTTGACTCTTACAGTGGGATTCATCTCACCTGTTAGGGGTCGACAGAGCAGGTACAAAGAATCTTGTTGAGTCTGATGTAGGGAAATAAGCATTTTTGGAGCAAAACTTCTGTGACTAAATGCAGCAATCCAATTTAGTTTGCCTGTTTCTCTCCCTTGGTTATATATGGGATGTTCTTATCATTGATTTAATTGTGGGTGCTTCCATTATGGACATCTACACATCTAAATCTCACCCTTGTTGACTACAGAGGGACCCTGTGGTTTACACAAATTCCAAATTTCCATGCCTAAATGTAATTTGAATAAATATTTTCCTTCTTTGTGCTCTGCAATGGATTGCAGAAATGGAAACTGTCTTTTACCAATTTCCTTGGCCTCAGATGAAGAAAACTTCATCTGTACCTGTCAAACTTCTCATCTTAATGCTTTGCAGCCATTTAGAAGATCCGTCTTTGCTGTACTCATCTCTGTTCTTCATTTTGGCCATTGTAAGAATGAGAGCGTCTGCAAACATCAGAGCTCTCCCTCCTCCCATACAGCCATGATGAGAGGACACCTCAGGAGATTATCAAATTGAAGCCTAGAAAGACATGCAGTGCTGTTATCCAAACTATAAGATAAAGAGAGAGCTAATAGTAGTTGAAACTGCAGGTAACAAAAAGAAAAATATTTGATAGAAGCAAAGAGGAAAGGAGGGATGACAGAACTCAGTGAAATTCAGCATCCACATAGAAAATTAAATGAATGTAGCTTCTACTCAGCTGGGCAAGTCTGTCTCCACCCCAGTAAATAAGCCACTTACATAGCTATCATTTTACTATTAGAACGTATGCACAATATTTTAATTTCTTGTAATTCTACAGTGATTCAGATTCAGATAACAGGATTTAGGTAGGTACCTACTGGTATTGCATCAGATATACCATATGGGAAGAATAATAGGGTGTACATAAAAATAACACAGTGCAATACCATTAGTACCATTAACTAACTACAGTCTCTTACTTTTTTCTCAGTAAGTATAAGCAGAAAAGGTATTGCCTGTTACTTGGGATCTGCTCCCCTGAAAACTTCCCTTCTGCTTGATGTGGAACTTGTTTTGCAATTCTCGGCATCGTTCTGGGGTGGAAGAGCCCTGAGACACTCCTGAGAGCACTCAGATGCCTTTTGGGGCTATGGAACCGTGACTTTGGACTTTAGCAGGGAAACAGGATTCTTCACAAGGCAATGCCAGACACTAGCTAGAAATCATAATTTGTTTGAAATACAACTATTTTCTGCTGTTTCACATTCTGTTTATTACAGAGAAGCCCTACTCTGGGAATTGGACACTTGCCCAACTGATGGGAATTTGTGCAGAAAAAAAAGATAGTTTATGTAATGTTGCATAAGATAAAGCTTCTTAATGAAATCATGTTTTTATTGGCAATAAAACACACCCCTCCTGTGTGTAGTAAAGTTCTGTAGGTTCTTTGGAGGGCTCTGGTGTTGGTTGCTTAGACAATACTACTCTGGCAAGCTGTTCAGAGTCCTGCCTCAAAATCCAAAGTGGTAATATATACTTTTGGCAACTAATAAGGTGGACAAAGTTTCTACCTCTTTTAAAGACTGTGTAAAACTCATAGCATATTTCTTCTGACTGCAGAGCTCTAAGAATCATTTGCTGACTGCAGCACAGCATTACTCAAAGAAAATTTGTTGAGAAATTGGCACTATTTACAGCGCAGCCAGCAGGGGTGGCAGGTAACATTTAATTACATATGTAAATGAATATATGTTCTGCTATGAACACTCAAACAAGAAAAAATATCACATTTCTTTAATAACACTAATGCTTGGTCTGGCTATTGTTCCTGATGGCAGGTAGTATTTCTTGGATCACAACGATGTAATCAAAAGGGTATTAAAGCCAGATTGTTCATTTTCTGAAAATTAACTTTTTTCAACTTCCTGGATTTTTACAGTTGTTCAAAATTGTCTCACTTTGTGCCATTGCAATTCCATGCAATAGCATAATTTCATGCACTTGCAGCACTTTTCTTAGGCATTAGATTTTTTTTTCTTTTTGGTAATACACATGTCACTCTCCCTCTAACCAACTTGCCTTCCTGCCTTTCTTCTTTCTTTCTGTAAACAGTAAGCAATAACCTCGAGTTTAGTTATATAAAATTATTAATTATTAAAACTGACAATTTTTCAATAAAGAATTTACTTCTGAATGCAAGAATATAAAGTTTTACGAGCTTAGCACTATGCTGTCAGGGAACAGGGTGGTCCTGCCTTCCCCCAGCCAGCTTTTCCTACCAGGTAAGAGAGCTGATTCTGATTTTTTTTTTTCTTTTTTGTTAATTTTCATCCAGATTCTTCCATGTTCTAGCTCACTGCGTGATTATATAAGTGTTAACCACAGTGGAGGGGAAGCAGAAGAAGCTAATGTCCACTGGAGTGATATCAAAGATACTGGAACTTAGCATTTTGGATGAAGCATGAACTTTCTAAAGTCAAAGTGACAACATTACCAAACCTCATTACCTTCAAGAAATTAACTTAAGCATGTACACACAAGCTTTGCTGAATTTTAGTGATAAACAAATCTTTTTGAGATTCAGAGATTGAAACTCTAGCCTCTGGACAGACTCAGTTCCATGAAACCAAACCAGAATGAACAGCACTCAAATTAATCTGTTTGCCAGCTTATGATGAATTTTCCTTCCAGCTTCTGGACTCTTCTACACCTCCAGCACTTCTCTTTTTTTTCTTTAAAGCTATATCTAAAATAAAAAAAAAGTCTTTTAAACTTCAGAATCTTGAAGCTTTATATATTCTGTATATAAAGAGTGTATTGCTATTTCTTCCTTATTGTGAAACAGTTCTTGCAAATGTTTTTTCTGGCAAAAGTTGTTTTCGGTCTCAAAAATTTCACATATAATATTTTTAAGGTCACTTATGATACTTAATGTGTATAATTAAAACAAAACAAAACTTTTGAAAAGTAAAGTACAGCACAAGCTGCTTTTAGGGTCCAGAAACTATCCCTGTTTACTAGGTCAAAACAAAATTAATCCAGAGTTTCTCTACAGTTTGAAAGCAGCATTGAATTAAATGCGATCTTCTTTATCATGCTGACAGTACTGCTAAGAAATATGTCATTAGAAATAAGATGCCACAGTAACTCTCTTGCACTTTAATTCCTGCAAGGCTTCTAGCATTTGTTTCTCTGCAATCTAGGATTTCTTTAGCACAGTAAGAAGCACAGAGAAGATTTTTGAGAGAGCAAAGGATAATTTATAACATGCTACTTGACCCATTCCTCAACTAATAAGATCAATCCTACCCTCTGTGATACCTGAATGTCATGGGGAGTTAATCATCACAGCTTTCGGTCTTTACACTGTTCCTGTCAGGCTTACTGCACCATGGGTTCCCTCAACCTAAAATCTCTCCTCAAATTCATATTGCTCATCTTCCCCATGTTGTCCTGCTGAATTATTACTTTAGGCTTTGTGGTGGTGCATCACACACTGCAGTGCAACCAACATTGACTAAATTAACATATTGGGAATCTACAAAAATTCAGATTTTCAAAGGGGATTTTCCACATCCATTTTGTCCATTAATGTGACCGGGAATTTGTAATCAGCTAGACTAGACAGTTTCCAGGTAAATAAATATATATATATATATATTTAATTTTTTGAAACAGAATCAGAACTTCTACGTCACTTTAAAAAAAATAAAAATCTTTTGAGTGCTCATTTTCTGTCTTTACATCTGCAATGTCTGCAGTTTCCCTGAATGCTCTGCAGTTCAGCCTTTTTNCACTGGAGTGATATCAAAGATACTGGAACTTAGCATTTTGGATGAAGCATGAACTTTCTAAAGTCAAAGTGACAACATTACCAAACCTCATTACCTTCAAGAAATTAACTTAAGCATGTACACACAAGCTTTGCTGAATTTTAGTGATAAACAAATCTTTTTGAGATTCAGAGATTGAAACTCTAGCCTCTGGACAGACTCAGTTCCATGAAACCAAACCAGAATGAACAGCACTCAAATTAATCTGTTTGCCAGCTTATGATGAATTTTCCTTCCAGCTTCTGGACTCTTCTACACCTCCAGCACTTCTCTTTTTTTTCTTTAAAGCTATATCTAAAATTAAAAAAAAGTCTTTTAAACTTCAGAATCTTGAAGCTTTATATATTCTGTATATAAAGAGTGTATTGCTATTTCTTCCTTATTGTGAAACAGTTCTTGCAAATGTTTTTTCTGGCAAAAGTTGTTTTCGGTCTCAAAAATTTCACATATAATATTTTTAAGGTCACTTATGATACTTAATGTGTATAATTAAAACAAAACAAAACTTTTGAAAAGTAAAGTACAGCACAAGCTGCTTTTAGGGTCCAGAAACTATCCCTGTTTACTAGGTCAAAACAAAATTAATCCAGAGTTTCTCTACAGTTTGAAAGCAGCATTGAATTAAATGCGATCTTCTTTATCATGCTGACAGTACTGCTAAGAAATATGTCATTAGAAATAAGATGCCACAGTAACTCTCTTGCACTTTAATTCCTGCAAGGCTTCTAGCATTTGTTTCTCTGCAATCTAGGATTTCTTTAGCACAGTAAGAAGCACAGAGAAGATTTTTGAGAGAGCAAAGGATAATTTATAACATGCTACTTGACCCATTCCTCAACTAATAAGATCAATCCTACCCTCTGTGATACCTGAATGTCATGGGGAGTTAATCATCACAGCTTTCGGTCTTTACACTGTTCCTGTCAGGCTTACTGCACCATGGGTTCCCTCAACCTAAAATCTCTCCTCAAATTCATATTGCTCATCTTCCCCATGTTGTCCTGCTGAATTATTACTTTAGGCTTTGTGGTGGTGCATCACACACTGCAGTGCAACCAACATTGACTAAATTAACATATTGGGAATCTACAAAAATTCAGATTTTCAAAGGGGATTTTCCACATCCATTTTGTCCATTAATGTGACGGGGAATTTGTAATCAGCTAGACTAGACAGTTTCCAGGTAAATAAATATATATATATATATATTTAATTTTTTGAAACAGAATCAGAACTTCTACGTCACTTTAAAAAAAATAAAAATCTTTTGAGTGCTCATTTTCTGTCTTTACATCTGCAATGTCTGCAGTTTCCCTGAATGCTCTGCAGTTCAGCCTTTTTCCAGCAGTTATTATTGGCACTCATTGCTCATGAGTGAGCACTGGCCAATGCCAATGAGGTTTGGACTGAGCAAGGTTGCTGCAGGAACGGTACGTGTGATCAGCGCTTGCAAATCACCGCCGTACATAGGTTGGAAACAAACCTGTTTAAAATTCAGAAGTTCTTCTCAGAAAAAGGGTTCTGGGTGAGATTCTATCTTCGCCCTCTCAGGAAAACCTCTACAGAATATAAATATTTGTGGGGAGGGTATCACAACCATTTCTAAGTTTCACGATTTTCCCATCTAATATCACACTTCAAGACAGTTGTTTCAGGAAACCAAAATCCTGATTTGTATTCATTTTTGGATATGGGCACTTAGAATGTTTTTCTAGCTTGTAGTGATATCACATTGATGCACGTAAATAAACACTCAGCACAAGCTGAAATCTTTGGCTTAGGTGAAGCATGGCTGTTCTGAATTGCACAGTCTCTGTGCAGGTTTGCCCTGTCATTTCACCAAAAAATCTTTCTTGCATTCAAGATATAATCATCAGGACTACAGCAGAAAGAATAATTGTTTCTTTGTGAACCAGAACCAGCTAACTTGTGAATCCAATGAGAAGAAAAAAATAAATATGGAGAAGGGTGTGTAACGAAGTCTTGCTTCTGAATACTGCCTGTTATGAAGGGACCTGAAAGAAACTGGAGCAGAACAGTTGTCTTGGATTAGAAATAAGAGTTAGAAATATCAAGCTGTGAGTTGTGAGCTTGTACCCAAACTAAGCTTGGGAGCTGAGGTTTTGCTATAGGATGCTCTCTAGAAACAATTTTAATGATCCATGCCAAGAATGACATGATATATGACACTGTATGCCTGAAAAGAATTAGTATTCTACAAGCATGATAAATCCATCTGCCATCTCTGCCAAAGGAAAGAGGAATTCATATAGTTTCCTGTGCATCATTCCATCCCTTTCAGCTGAATTCCAAACAACGTCTGGGCATGGTAGATTTCCCAGCCACTTGTACATTGTCCTATAATAATTCTTTTATGGGAACTTAGTCTTCCCGTTATCAGATAAAATGTGCTTTATAACTGCCCATTGCTTCAGCCTGTCCTAACAGTTCAGAATTAATAGATGGGAAGTTCATGTTTTCTGCAGTTTTCATGACTTCTTTGTTATATTGCATCCTGCCATTCAGTCATCCCTGGGAAGTGAAGAGAGATCATTGTTTGCCAATAGGCAGAGGAGAGGACATTGCAGTGATCTATCATGTATTTTTAGTTACACCAGATTTTAGCATGAATTAACAGATGATGTAATCCTTGTAGTCAGTATAGTTGGCAAACACTGCCTTGGAATAGGCAGCATGAGTAAATAGCACGGTATCACTTATTTTCTTCAAAGAAGAAATGATTTATTTACAGTGCAATAACGTAACGTGCTTGTGCTTAAATTTACCTTACCATCTACAAAGCATGCCAGTATCTTTGCATCCTGGTCTTATAAATGGGATTATCAACACCATATTTAACATAGAATCATTGAATCATAGAATTGCTGAGGTTGGAAGGTACCTTTAAGATCATCAAGTCCAACCATTAACCTACCCTGACAAAAGCCACTTCTAAACCATGTCCCTAAGTACCCCATCTACCCTTTCTTTAAACACCTCCAGGGATGGTGAATCCACCACCTCCCTGGGCAGCCTATTCCAATGGTTAATAACCCTTTCAGTGAAAAAATGTTTCCTAATATCCAATCTAAACCTCCCCTGACATAACTTGAACCCATTTCCTCTCGTCCTATCACCTGTCACCAAGGAGAAGAGGTCAGCCCCCATCTCTCTACACCCTCCTTTCAGGTAGTTGTAGAGGGTGATAAGGTCTCCCCTCAGCCTCCTCTTCTCCAGGCTGAAATGTATAACTGTATGTAACATCATCTTTCAGTTCAAACCTGTGTTACTATAACCTGTTAAAACACTGTGTTAGAAGTAAGAAGTGCAGAATCTTTACCTAACCAAGTAGGAACAGTAAATGTAGATGACCCTTCTTCAAAGCTCCGGCAGTGGTGTGTTTAGTTACTGGTGACTCCTCAGCTCAATTATTCAGTTTTCCATCTACAAATGTTTCTGCTGGGATCAGCCTTCAACCTTCATAAAAGTAGGATTTAAACTAGCCCTTCTACATTACCTTCTATGAGCTGCTTTTCCTGTGCATCACCAGTCCCTACTCATGGTGCACTTGCTAGTTAGCAGGACCTGAACCTGGGATGGGTTAGCCATAGCACTCGCAGTGAACTGGGCTGTTGTCTAGTCTTGGCAAGGGAGTGCTTGTTCCTCTCTGTTCTCCATCCATGGCCAAGTTTAGATGTCTATGTTAGGGTCAGGGAAGATGCCCTGCATGGACCTCTTTCTCTCCTGTGACTCTTAGGGGATAAAGTCTGGGCCAGACATAGGCATTTAGTCAGAGGAATGCCCCGTCTTATCAGACATCTCAACATTGATAGGTTTCCAGGCCAAAGACCCAGTTAATTTTCCTGTGGCAATAACTGAGAAGTAATGTATAATCACAATATCGAATTGAAGCAAAGATTCTTGAGGCCAGACTAACATTATTGCTGCTTTTAGAGGAAAGAAGGCTCGTAGTCATCATTCATCCTCTGTGTCTTTTCCAATTCTGTCGAGTGAAGGCTGATGTAATACATATTGGATAACTGGTTTAAGTCTTCCTCTCTGCGTAGGTTGTAAGTCTATGAAGCCAGGACTAGTTATCACCTTCGATGAAAATGATAGTGCTAGAAGGTTTTCAAGGAGTTACTGCTCAAGGTGTTGCCCTTTGCAAGTGAAATATGGTAAGGTCAGAAGCAATCCGTGACATTCCTGGAATGCGTTGATGATAACATCCTTCTCCCAGTGACTGAGGAGCCATCAATGAGAGGTAACATGCTGGACCTTGTTCTCACCAACAACATGGTTGGGAATGTCAAGCTCAAGGGCAGCCTTGGCCGCAGTGACCATGACATGGTGGAATTCAAGATCCCTAGGGTGATGAGGAGGTTGCACACCAAGCTCACTACCCTGGACTTCAGGAGAGCAGACTTTGGACTTTTCAGGGATCTGGTTGGTACAGTAACATGGGACAAAGCCCTGGAGGGAAGAGGGACCCAAGAAAGATGGTTAATATTCAAGAATCACCTCCTCCAAGATCCGTAGTGATGCATCCCAGCAAAGAAGAAATTAGGCAAAAACACCAGGAGGCCTGCATGGATGAATAAGGAATACCTGGATAAATTCAAACAAAAATAGGAAGCCTACAGAGGGTGGAAGCAAGGACAGGTAGCCTGGGAATAATACAGAGAAATAGTCTGAGCAGTCAGGGATCAGGTTAGGAAATGTAAAGCCCTGACAGAGTGCACCCTCAGCAAGTTTGCAGACAACACCAAGCTGTATGAAGTGGTCAACACGCTGGAGGGAAGGGATGCCATCCAGAGGGAAATGGACAGGCTTGAGAGGTGGGCCTGTGCAAACGTAATGAAGTTCACCAAAGCCAAATGCAAGGTACTGCATGTGGGTTGTGGCAATCTCAAGCACAAACACAGGCTGGGTGGGGAATGGATTAAGAGCAGCCCTGAGGAGAAGGCCTTGGGGGTGTTAGTTGATGAGAAGCTCAACATGAGCCAGCAATGTGCACTTGCAGCCCAGAAAGCCAACCATATCCTGGGCTGCGTCAAAAGCAGCGTGACCAGCCGGTTGAGGGAGGTGATTCTGCCCCTCTACTCTGCTCTCTTGAGACCCCACCTGGAGTACTGTGTCTAGCCTGGAGAAGAGAAGGCTCCAGGGAGGCCTTACTACAACCTTTCAGGCCTACAGGACACATGGGGAGGGACTCTTTATCAGGGAGCATAGTGATGGGACAAGAGGTTACGGTTTTAAACTGAAAGAGTGTAGATTTAGATGAGATATTAGGAAGAAATTCTTTCCTCTGAGGATGGTGAGACACTGAAGCAGGTTGCCCAAAGAAGTCGTGGATGCCCCACCCCTGGAAATGTTCAAGACCAGGTTGGATGAGGCATTGAGCAGCCTGGTCTAGTGGAAGGTGTCCCTGACTCTGGCAGGGGTGTTGGAAGTAGATGATCTTTTAAGGTTCCTTCCAACCCAAACCATTCCATGATTCTATGTTTCTAAGGAGGAAGTTCAGGCTTTCATGGAGTTCACCATTTCCCTAAGATCTTCAGGCTTTGTTAGTATCTTGAGACAGTAAGACCTCTGGATTCTTCTAACAGATGTCTGAGGTCAACACCAATGCCTAATTCAAAGCCTTTGGCAGAGCTACGTGTAAAATTTCCTCTTCTCTTATGCACTGCATTTCTCCATCAGGGCACATTTCTTTGATGTCTTGTAGATTTAAGCACCCAAAAGACAAAGCATGGCTGTTAGCAATCTTTCAAGATTTGTGCAGAAGCAGCAAAACTGCAAAATTCATGAAAAGAAATTCAGCTGAAGAGTTTCAATGAACTATGACTAACAGCCTTCAGTAACTGTGTTAGCACTGAGCAGTCTTCTCAAAATTTCCTGTGTGAGCAATGGAAGCTTGGACGAAGAGGTCCGGGAGAAAAATGAGAGGCTTTTTCATAGTACTTGTCTTAAAGGCCTTTAGGGATTTTCAAGAAAGACAGAAAATTTAGCTGTAGTGTAAGAATAATATTTCTCTTTGCCTGCTGATGAATTTTATCTTGATGGAGTAGGATTTAAAATTTTTCCTGTTGTTTTTTAACTTGGAGTTAAAACTGATGGAAAAGCTTATACACATGTATATGAAAAATAAAGTGTAATATATATTTATTTATATATATGCATACATGGCTATATTTATACACACACAGACATATTAGCAAGATGCATTTGATCACAGTATTGCTCTGGTTTGGATTAAATGAAGGAGAAGCACCTGCTTTGAACCAAATGCAGTTGAAGAAATGACCCGGGAAACTTTCTGAGACCAGGGAAAACCCCCCCAACTTCACTGTAATGTATCATACACTATTGCACAGCAATTTTCTCAGTTATTCAGTAGCATATGAGGTGCTCTACATTCAGGAAAGATCATAAGGTCCTTGGTAGTTTTCGAGGACCACACAGATACTTTGGTTTTCCTGAAGCATGTAGGCTCCATGAGTTTTCTTCAAGTTCCATGGATTTAGCATGGTCTTTTTAAATTTCCAGCCTGCGTTTATCTGTAGGCAACTTTTTCCTATTTTATGCTGCACCCATGTAGTCATATAGCTTGTACAGGTTTTATAGAGAGTAAATATCAATATTGTGTGTCAGTCTTCAGTTTCATAAGCTAAGCAAGGGACTATGTCAGGTTGCTTCTTTCATCAAACCAGTTGTAGATTGTCTCCTTGCATGTCCCTGAAGGTCATTGTCACCGGGTATCAGACACTGTGTAGTTTAGAGGAAATAAGGCAGTGGAAAAGTTGGGAGGCATCAATGGGAATAGTAGTTCATTTAGCAAATGTCCCACAAATATAGTTTATATGTGGGCTATCATTTTGCCAACTTGTAGCCATTGATGATTATTCAGTAGGGTCCTACATGAATATACAGCATTGTATTTTGAAGTCGAAAAGCTAATGGTTGTGTTTAAACACATGCCAGCAACAAGAAAACTCTGTCAGCCTATATGCAAATCATTATAAACATGTTTTGGGGTGTTTTTTTTTGTTTGATTTTCTTTTTCATGGGACATTTGCATGTCCATGCAAAATGAGCTCTGCTCTATGCAGGGAGTACTCTCTTGGTCTTTGTTTTTCAACAGGCACTGCTGTGAAGGGCAAAGAAAGCAGTTTCATATCTGGGTAAAGTTGCACAGCTTGTTAAAATGCTTGTCAGATGAAAGTACTTATATACTCAGATAAAATAAAAAGCACTTGGTGCTGTCCAGAGCTGCAATCAGCTAGTGATATTAAAATGCAAGGACTAGTTTTCATTGGCTCCTTGAATTAGCTTTGTGTAGAAGGACTTTTTAAGGGATACTTTCATTTTGATTATTAAAATTGCTGACTGAGCCTTCATTGTTCAATCCTGAAGATTTCAGGTATGCAGTAGCTGCATTTCTCTGGGAAACTAATTTGCTTACCTTTCCTTGTCAGGGTCTTAATTTGGACCCAAGTGTCTTCATTTTAATTGAAAAAAACAATTAGTCTTCTTCATGGAAGCCTGCATGGCTTATCTTCATTTAATAATCAGCTATGTAATTGGTGTTCAGATACAGCTTAACTGGGAAAATGCAGCATTTTGCCCATGTGGGGTTATTTGAATACTGAAACTGCAACTTCCTATAAAGCAATCGATTCCTTGAGGGCACACAAATCCTTGTCTGACCTTTTGAAATAAATTAGCTACAGAATCCAAGGGTTGGTATTTTGACGTAAAGGTTGCAATGAATGCCATCTGTCGGGTATCGGAATGGTTTAATGAAGGCCTCTTTTACATCAGGTGCTCTCTGAGTTCAGAAGGATGCCGTGGGGGCTGTGCTGCAGCCCAGTCTGTATATTCCAGTAAAGCTGGACAATTTGCCTTCCTATGACTTTATGAGAAAATTTATCTGGAAGCTGCAAAATACTGCAGTCTGCGATCTTTTCACAGTTGATGAAAGATTCCCTGGTGATGACTCGCTGAACGGTGTTAGTGGCTGTTGAGTCTGATGGCCTGCTGGAGGCGAGGCTGCCGCATCTCCATGCACCCACTTCCAGCCAGCAGCGGGGCCAAGCACCTGTTCCCATAGACACACACACATGTGCAGGTGGGTCTCAGTTGACCCCCAGACCCCACAGTCTCTCAGGTAGTTGGTCTGGACCCTCTGGTGCCTCCAGAAGTACACTTGGTCTCTCCAGTCATGGGCACCATAGACACATGGGCCTCCAGCCTCTGTCCCACCCCAGGGGCTGTCACTGAGGAACACCCCCCCCCTCCCAGAACAGAGACCCTCACCTGGGAAAATGGCTAGAAATGGGGTTTATTGAGAGGCCAGGACAGGGCACACACAGGGCACAGCCAGGCAGGTGCACCGACCAGCCCCTGCTTGCACATGACCAGTCCTTTGTGGCCCCTTATCCTGCTGCTTTCCTGATCGCTCCTCCCCAAACCACCTTGATCCTCCCTTTCCCCATCCTCCCCAGAACATCCCATAATAAGTCCTTTGCAATCTTGAAATATCCTTCCCTGCCTTCCAATGGTGGTCCCTGTGCCCCTGGCAGTGATCACCCCTCTGTCTGTGGGGTGATGGGGACCCTCTCCTGTTGGCTCATGGTGATGGGATGCCCAGCACATGGGCTGAGGCTCCCCAGGGCAGCCTGGGTATGAGGGGGTCAGGTGTTCCATTGGTTTGATGAGGTGACTGGGGCTCCCTCCTGTGCCGGTGTACCCCTCTGCTCCTTCTTGTGTGGGGGGACAAGCCTTTAGTCATGTAAGCTAACAAGTTGTAGCTCTGTTATTAATGAACCAGACATTTCCTACACCTTGGGGGAAAATCCTCTTGTGGGGATGTCTGGCTCTTCCCCCCCTTACCACCTAAGATATGTGTCTCTGTCTGGTCCTTGAATTATCACACCTCTGATACTGTTCAGTGAGTGTGGGACTAGGAGCTTGAAATCCTGCCTACCTTGGCAGGGAGAAGGGCTTGGTTATCAAAGGCTGGAAAGTCTCCTCAGAGCCACAGGCCTCGGTGGAGGTCCATGACTTTGTCAGGCTTTTCTCTGTCTCTTGTTTCCAAAAAGTTTGTCAAAACAAACTAAATCCTCCTCCTTGCTCTACATAAAGACTAGTAATGGAGCGGAGCCCCCATCCCTGGAGAAATTCAAAACTCAGCTGGACATTACTGAGCAACCTGCCAGAAGTGATACTGCTTTGAACAGAGGGTTGGACAAGATCATCTCCAGGGGTCCCTTCCTGCCCCAGCCAGTCTGTGATTATTCAATACATAATAGTTTTTCATTTTGGGGGAGGGAATCCTCTTTCTTCGTATTCCAGATACAAGTGGAAATACCGTATTACCAAACCAAACTGTTTATTCTTCGTTTGGTAAAAGGCTTTGACTATGACAGTGGATAGAAAGATTTGACAGATTGTATTGATATGAAGGGTGGTTCTCCAGCCCATGTTCATCTTGGAGGGAGTAAACTAATTTCAGATTGAGCTGATAGAGCTCATCTCAGTGCACCTGCTACTTGAGATGATAGTCTCCAAACTCAAACACAGAACAAAAAGGTTAATATGCCTGCTCCTATTACTTACCTAATAAAATGCAATGAATAAAAGTTAAGTGCTTTTTCTTATGTCACCACCCTTTATATCAAAAT
The DNA here is from genome assembly GCA_013400035.1 of Rynchops niger. Taxonomy (NCBI): domain Eukaryota; kingdom Metazoa; phylum Chordata; class Aves; order Charadriiformes; family Laridae; genus Rynchops; species Rynchops niger. Next base: position 287,231 of record VXBH01009656.1, read on the forward strand.
ATTTGAAAGGAAAATTGATAAACCCAGTTCTCTTTAACCTGTTCTCTTTGTACTGGTTCTGAAACTGTAATTCTTTCAACTGAAGCAGAAATCCTTTGTCAGCTTGAAATTGGAGCATCTAATGCAGCAGCTGCTATTATGCAACTAGTTCCATTTTTATTAAAGCATGTCTACATCACAGTAACTTTCTATAAGCAATACATAAATGAGGATTTGAAACTCAGTTTAAAAAATCAAGTTTTAAAAATTCATGTTTGAAGTATCTTTTTTGCTACCTAAAAAGGAATTTCAGACCAAGTCTTAAGTTAAATCAATTTTTGAAGATAGTCTAAAACCTAGAATACTCCCTTCTACTATTCATAGCAGAATATTCGCTGGTTTGGAAATCCTATTTCTTTAAGAAGCCTTTGAAAAGAAATGCAAAACTGAATTTGCACTTTAAACACTTCAGGCAGACTTTCAAGGCCCGTCAATGAATGACCAAATAAATTATGGATGTTATGTATTTCAGCATATTTGACCAAGACTATCAATAAACAAAGTTAGAGTTCCTAGAATGAGAGACCAGAATACTAATTTCTGCATTTCATTAGCTGCTGCACTGGAGTCCCTGTGAGAATAAGTACAAATTGGACATCTGTTGAATTTGCATCGCAGCAGTGTGACTGGGGAATGCACTCCAGAAAAGAGCAAGGGAAATCTTAAACGAATTTGCAGGGAAGTATTTTTACAGCTGTTGCAGATCTTAAAATCAGCTAGAAAAATATTCTGCGTTCTTCAAAAATGGGAAGAAGACTGTTTAAAAAATATATTATTGTTAATGAAAGGTAATGGTGGGTTCCTGAGTGACCTCAGGAACCATATACTTTTTCATGTACTTTTACCATATACTTTTTGGGGGCTGGACTAGATGACTTTTAAAGGTCCCTTCCAACCCAACAAATTCTATGATTCTATGATTCAGCTGACGAGACAGAGCTACTTTTCATGTTGCAGATTTATAAAAGCTTTCAGTCATGTAAGCACAAGGACGAACTGATAATTTTAGCTAGCCGTGAGTTATATAGGTACATAGTGATGCCAGATGGGAGGAGCTTTATTCCATCATTGAACACTTAGCACTTGCTGAGCTGCTGTCTACAAAGCATTTCTGAATTACAGTGCATTTCTGAAGGGCAAAAAATGTCTCCTCCGCCCATTAAATATGTCCTTGTTCACTGTACACAAGAGAACTGCCTCCTTTGTTAGGAAATGTCTCTTCTGACTGACTTTTTTAAAAGGGGAGGGGAGGGGAGGGAAGGGAAGGGAAGGGAAGGGAAGGGAANGATGGGGTGTGGCAGGTGGAAGAGGTGAAGGGAAGGGAAGGGAAGGGAAGGGAAGGGAAGGCAAAATTAATTATTTCTCTGAGTAACAAGGACCAAACCAAAGGGGATAAATATGCTCTCTGAACAGCTGACTGTTCCAGATTGATGGCATTACCGTAAAGAACAAGGTGCACATGCATGAGGACAGGCTGCAAAGCTGAGTCCCCGGACTGTATGCTATCTGTATTTCCCTTATCAGACAGGGCATCTAGCTAGTGAAGAATTAATTTAGCAAAATTTTCATTTTCAAAAAATTTCACAATTTTCAAATTTTCCTTATTCCGTCGAAGATCCATGCCTAAGGCAGCTTTAGCTTAACACAAGAACCTTAAATTGAAAGTTAGTTATCAAAGCTATGAAAGTTATGTTCCAGATGCAATACAACAAAATTTGCTTCTGACAAAGCTGGGGGAAATGTCCAAACTCACAAGGTCAGATTGAATTTCCCCAACTCAAGAGGCTTTAGATGCCTCCAGCTGCCCTGCACACAAGAATTGGATGCTTAGCTCTGCCCTCATTCAGGCGAGATGCGGAGCTCCAGCAGGAGCTTCTTTTACTAGTAAGGAGCAGCTTCAATAGGACAAGCGAGGACATCTCTGATGGAGACGAGTCAAGCACGTGGGGACCAGCACCGAGTCTGGGAGAGAGCCCTAATCCGGTGATCAGAAATGCTGTGCTGCTGTCACACTGCTGCTGCTTTGCAAAGAAGCTGTTGGCTTCGTCCAGCTCGGGGGTTCAAACTCGATTATCCCAAAAGTGCACTTTGGTACTTCCCCAGTGCTCATGGAAATGACTGCTAAAATTCACAAGGACACCTAGCATGGATGGTGTCATGTTGTGGAAATGTCTTCCAGTAAATCACGGCTTTTAGTTCACCTGAATTCTGAATAATCACTCAGAGTATCTTCTTTCAAAAGCAGTATTTATTTTTTCATCAAGATAAGACACATTACATACTGCATAAAGTAAAAAATACTGCTAGGAAAGCTGCATTTAACTGAGATAACAAAAAAAATATATATATAGATTGCACTTGAGAAAGTAGGCTCTATCCCAGAAGAATACAGTAAATAAAAAGCTAGCGAGTTGTTTGAAATTAGGAAACTTTCTCAATTTCCTTTGAAAATGTATTTATTTTGGGGGGGTTCCAATTCCACCAATAAAAATGAACCAGATGACTAGTTTTTTAAATATTTTTGCTTTTTGTGTTAAAATAGTATATAAACAAAATAACATATTTTACATAGACAAAAGAGAAAATAAAGGTATGGGAAAACATCTTGGTGATTTCTGCTAATAAATAAAAAGGAAAAGTTTTGCTGGTATTTGGTTTCACCAGGGTCACTGCAGCTCAGGGCTCAGGTTTTTAGGAATTTTTCCTAGTTCACATGTATGTTATCACCCCACACTGCTACATAAAGCCCATCCTTGACTCTCCTGCACTGACCGGGAGCATTCTGTCCGTAGGAAACAGTGAGTAATTCCATTCATTACTAAGTTTCCAAGGAGTAATACTTTAAATTTTGTGGTAAGTTTAGCCTAGAAAGTAAGACCAACATTAAGCACGAGAATAATCCCTATTATACCAACCTCTTTTTACTTTACAGCTGAATTTTTCTGCTGGACCCTGCTGCCTGTACCTAAATCAGTTAGATAAACTATTAGCTGTTCAGTCTTTAAAATGAGTAATCACACCTTCTGTCTTTGTGTATCTCACTTAGATGCCCAAACCAGTTTTCTGATCTTTCTACGTCATCAAAAGAGAGAGAGAAAAGCTCCCATGTTGGGGCGATTTCAACCTGGGGGCTAAGGCACCCTTTGGAAGAGCCTCTCTCTCCCACGTGCCTGTAGTGGTTAACTCAGGCTCCCAGATGAGGCTGGATCCCCCAAATGAGGAGGCGTAGATACCCGTCCCAGCACATGGCTCCTGGGGTGGAGACTGGGAGAGCAGGCAGAGGTGCATGGATGCCCTAGTGCACATTTTCCCCTGGGGTGGGAATTGAAGGACCACTCAAAGCACAAAGGCATACGAAACCGATGCTTCCTACAACAACGCTAACTATGAGGCCAAGAGTGCTTAGGCATAATTTGGGCATAATTCATTCAGGAATATACATTGGAGTGCACTGTCTCAAAAACAAGCAGTACTGCCAAGGTCTTTCATGTAAATTTCTTCCAAAATTAGCTAAAAATTATGGAAGGACGGGGTCAATGCTCTTATTAAGCTAGAGACAGAAAAAGAATGAAGTCTTCTTTAAACAGTCCTGAACTATGAAACGAAGCTGTCAATCTTTGGTTACAGTGCTGTTCTTTTAATGTGAATTGCTTTGGAAAATGATGAATCACTTCCCAAATCAGCATTCAGGAGCATTTTTAAATAGACATCTGTAAGCCAGCGAGGAAAAATTAACATAAATAATAAAAACCCCACACTTTTTGAATCTCAAAGGTTAAAGTACAGAAAAGAAAGTAATACAACATTTCTAAAGGATGTTTCAGTAAAGTTTTGCTAAAATTATAAAAAAGCACTTATAAAATACTTGATCTGATAGAGAGGGTAAGTCAGAACACTAGGGCACTTTTGTAACAAAATTGTAGGTTGCTAAAACATACTGGCTTGAAGGCTCTCAATATTGTATTATAGCACATGCCACTTTCCACTAATTATTAACGCACTATTGTCAAACTACTTTGCTCTTTCAGAGAGACAGAAACATAAGAGGCAACAGGAACAAGATGAACTGATGTAGCTTATGTCTGCTATTAAATATAAAACCTCAGCCATTAAACGTGCCACTCCATTCTCTCTGTTGCATTCATGATCAAAACTCCAAATCTTTGCCTGAATTAAATCCGCCTGTATTTTACATTTATGGAGCAGCATTTAAAATCCTTTAAAGCTAGTTTGGAAGGAACTTTTTTTTTTCGTTTTTCAGCTAGAGCACTTTCATAATATTTTAAAAGGCATAGGACGCTATGCTGTAGCTTTTAAAGTGCTTATTTTATTATGAGGTGGCATTTAATAATATTCTTCTGGAAGTTAATAAATGATGCACATTTTCCATGACAGACAGACATTGCTTAATGAGTTAATATGCCTCAGCAAAATGCAATCAAAAAGAAATTCACTGTCAACAGTTTAACCATGGCAATACACAGAGCTGAAATGAGACAACTAACCTCAGATAACTAAGATTAATGCATATATGACGCAGTTATAATAATCCATATTTAAAACAAACAAACAAACAAACCCCAAACCAAATAACGATAATTAAATCTCAAGCACAGTTTTGTTTCCCAGTAACACAACTGCAAAACAAATCAATATTTTCAACAAACAAGTGCCCTATCTTCATTGCCTGCACGGGGGAAACATGGCACTCCTCGACCTGCAGGGAGGAGGACACCAGGAGAGGCTTGTTTCTCTCTTTTTGTGTCGAGGGGGCTCCTCCTGGGCAACTGTGGGCAGCTCTGGGCAAGGGGCAGGAGTCCAGACCACACAGGTGGAGACCAGAATCAGCCCCAGCCCACAGGGATTTACTTGGGGACCTGGCAGGAGCCCCTTCTTGCAGAAGCACCTGGGCGATGGCTCCCAGGGAGTCACCAAGGAAAAAGTACCAGCTTCTGCACCCCACTACCACCACTAGTGTCCCAGTTTATGCAAAGCACCTACTAATTTAAGCACACAATTTGCTTGTGTACAAACAGTGAGATTTGACTCTACTGGCGTGTTATTTCATGTAGTGATGGGTTTTCCTCATTATATCTCACTCTGTTGGGCCAGAACATTGGGAAGTTCCCTCTCACATCAGGACAAACCATTTTACACTCATAAAGGCTCAAATTCTCTATTCATTTATACCCACAAAACCCTACAGACTGTCAGAAGAGCTGAGAAGGTAGAAATGGCAGCAGAATTTGAGTGTAGGAACTGGTGAGTGAGAAAGAGAAACACAATGCTATTTCATTGCCAGCTACCACAAATACCTACACAACTGGTATTTCATTTCAGTGGGCATCGTGTGCCTAAGGACTATAAGCGAGCTTTGAAAATCTCAACCCTCAGAATCTAGCTACAGATAACCATAATCCTATATTCTTGGATGCTGATACATAAATGTACGATATACCTGTTTAGCTGCCATGGCACTACTCATCATGGCTACGCTGAAACACAGCAACCATTTTTGCTAATTGCAAAGGCAGGCTAGTAGCAAAGTTCAAATGATTAGTGAGTGAAGGTCCTCAGAGCAATCCTGCTTAAAAGTAAACGTCCGGTAACCTGCAATTAGTGTGCCTTGTTTTTTTCTCTTCATTTTATTTTTTCTTATCGTGGTGGTCTTGAACTGCAGATACAATCACAACGCTCATGGTGATCCAGCTGTATATCTACTAAGGCCATGTTGTTCCTGGTTCTGCCTTTTCTTCTGGGATGCCCAGCCTCAGGGATGAATTTCAGCACCTGGGAGGATCAACAGAAATGCATTGATTAGAAAACGCTGCAAGAGATTTGAGGATGAGAGTGTTGGGGCCCTGAGAGGACCAACAACCCTTAATGGCCCTGACCAGCATTAATTTGGAAACAGTTTTGTTTTACTTCCAGCTTTTTCTTTCCACTCTGTGACATCCTGCTGTACTGTTTGTCCTGGAGCTTTGACAGATTGGATTATTTCCTACATCGGGTATCTTTATATCATGCAGTTCCCTAACCGTGTCCAGAGTTGCTTCTTTGCATGCGAATTATCAAGTGTGTTTCCTTTGGCTCGTCTTTGCAGTCCCATACATATTTGAATTGCTCTGCCCCTTCTCTCACTTGTATAATATTTCTGCTCTAAAGAACAAGGAACATTTTTTAATGCAATTTGAAATTTCTGAAGCACTTATCATTAGAATTGGTCCAAAAAAGAAATGCCTGTGGGAGGCAGAATGGAGCTTGCGGAAAATATGTGCCAGATCCCATCAAGTTTCTCTGGAATGTGACTTTTGTTGGCTTACCTTAAAAAACTCTGCCTCAATTTCAGTAATTTATTAAGAATTTACTGTCAATAATGTGAAAAAAAACCACGCAAATGAAAAATTATTTCCTAGGGAACTATGCATCATTTAAGAGGCTTCTGAAAAAGTTCTGTCTAGGCAAGATAATCCCAAGACCCTTAAAAAAAAGGGTTGTAGGATATGAAGAAGATGAACAAGAGGCAATGTATACAAGTTGTAACAAAAGAAATCCTATTTTCAGTATAAGGAAGAAAATACTGAGAGTGGTTAAACACTGAAGCAGGTTGCACAGAGAGGTTGCGTAAACCTTGAAGATAGTAACTATTAACAGGACAGGGACCTGAGCAACCTCATCTAACTTCAAGATTCTGCTTTGAATGGGAGATTAGGCTAAACAACTGCCAGAGCTGCCTCCCAACGCATATTATTATATGAATCCATGATTCCCTGAAAATGGTCTTATGGATATGTGGAAAACATCCATAATGTTGAGTCCTATCTAATCTTCTGTGATAGTGTAAGTACGTAGACAGTGCACTGGAAAGAGCTGAGGAGGATGGCGGCTTGCAGGGTTGTGCTTTGCCAGCCCACTGCTGGAGGCTGAGTCGCTGTGTAAGAGCTCATACCCTGACTAGCACAGGGGTGCACGTTGAAGGGAGGAAATCCTGTTTTGTTTCATTAGTTTGCTGTTGATGGGCCTACAGTAGTTTAACAAATGAGACACTAATTTCCAGTTTCTGCCCTGAAGCTCAAATTCTAGTTTGTATTAGGTACAACAAATGAGTTAAGACTAAGACCACTTTAACTCTCCTACAGCATTTTTCTTCCCAAATCTCACAGCGCATTGCACAGAAAGATACGCATCATTGTCAAACTTGTATAGATGGAGAATCTGAAACCGATTTACTCAAGGCCCTGCAACACACCAGTAGAAAAACTACCAGTGGCATTACATGGTCCTTTTCCTTTTGAAATCCCTAATTTGCTGATGGGGAGCAGGACACACAGAAAGCAAGGCTGCAGCTCCACAGATGGTGGTAGGCAGGTGGGACAGTTCTGCTCTCTGTGGCCTCAAGCACTTGAGTCCAGAAACCATGCACTGGTAGGGTACCAGAGGTAACACATCTCACCTCTTGGCAGGCTGTTGTGACTCATACTAGCTTGGCCAAGTGACTGGTAGATCACCTAGATTTGTCTTGCTTGTTCAAAGATGGAGAAAAGTCTGTCTTGTCTATGACCTGCCAAGGCCACTGGTCATAGGTCCCAAAGTGGGAAGTGGGACCTAAACACCTTTAGCTTCTCAAGCACAGAAACACTCACACTTCTGCCCTGAATAACAGGTCCCCTAGCTAACAGACCATACTGTTACTCAATTAATAACCCTAATTTTTGTAAGCACTTTCTGTACTTTGACATCCAAAACCCTAAATGAATTGAGATGGCCTTGGGAAAGAGGGGGAATAAGGGGCTGCATACCAGATCAACAAAGTATTAGCAATTTCAACAGAATTAGGAAGTCCCCAAAAGTAAGTGTGAATGAAAGGTTAATCATGGATGCTGTACAGACCAGGTGGGGAAGGCCAGACAGGTGAGCAGCCTTCAGGATGAGACCACTCGTTCTCTACCATTAATCCCCAGAGGGTAGGAAGGTCATGGGATGTACCAAAAGTGATAAGCACTGAACACAGTCTATTATTTTGTCCTCCCTTTTGTGATAAAATTTATGTTTAACCTATGCAAGACTGAGAGGAAGGACTGTGCCTAAGCAAGGTACGGACATGTTGCTTTAACTTGTTGGGAAGGTATAATTATTTTTCCCTGTTAGAAATGCAGACATATGTTGTTTTTTGTTTTGGTTTGGTTTTAAAAAGCGACAAAATTATAATGGATTTGAATTGATTTCAAACATTGACTGCCTCAATATATGCAATAAATCCTGATGGACACCAGGACAATTCACTGAACCACACTGTCATCGAAAACACAGAGGAACTGAACCCAATCAGATTGCTACAATTATTACAGAGCTGAAAATAGACAACATCTTCAGAGATGCTTTTTTTAAGAAAACATACTTTCAAAATAAAGTACAGCTGCTGATGCTGAACCCATGATAAAATTCTTTATTTAAAGAAGCCTTTCATCAAAATCTGACAAAGTCAGACTATTAGCACTTTGCAAGATCACAGGTAGGTAGATCTGCTTTTTTCAGTTGAGAGCAAATGAAAGCATGCAATGGGGTGAGAGCAAAGATGTGGGCTGTATTTAAGCTTGCAGACCTCCTGAGAGCTTGGGGATTTTCCCTGTGTTTTATATTAAGAAACATGAGCACAGTATATGGACTTTGCTGATAAGAGTAGAAAAATGAATTGGCAGGCGCTTACCCAGACAAGATGGGAAAGCAGTGTTTGAACACAGCTGAAATTGGGCTGCTTTAATAGCTGATCACAGAACTGATGTTCAAAGCTCTCCGTCTAGCTTCCATCTAATAGTTTTAGTTTCAGCTAAATACAAGGGAATTGAAAAGAATCAGGAAGTAAGGCCATTTCTGGTGACCACAGTAGTTGAAAGAAAACCCTTTATTCTGAAAATAGCTGCTGTTTATTCATTACATGGTCAGGTCCTTAAAGGTGAGGAACTACTGAATTAATGAAAACAGTTCAAATAAATTTTGTTCAGGACAGTTTATTGCTCCATTTTTGATGGGAACAGTAGCTGTAAGAAAATATGGATGTGAGGAAGGTTTGGAATGCTCAAAAGGTTTCTTTTGTGTGGGCGAAAAAGAAGAATAACCTTGCAGTTTTCAAATTAAAGGAACAATGTCTGTCATACTAATCAAAATGTGGTGCCTCAGCTGTTCAGATCACTGCCTCACAAAGAGTATATAACTACAGCCATATCCCCCTCATCAAACACTGAGATAATTATGGTCATAAAACTATTAAAGCAATAAAAAAAGAAAAAAATCAAGACAGGGAACTTAGCTTCTGAGCTGATTTGGTTTTTATAGGTAATACCAAAGAGGACATCAGGGGCTTGTAGCATTTCTTGTGCAGACAACTCCATAGGAGCACACCAATATGCTGGATGGCATTTTACTTGTAGATATGCTTGAGCATCTGAGAGGTTTCAAGGTGAGGTGACTGTGGCCACCGCATAATTTTCCTTGGGGGTGGTAGTGAAGGAAATATAAAGGAAATGCTTACATGCATTTCCCTGCCAGGGATCTTGCTCATTGATCGTGCACTGAATTTGGATGCCAGCTTCTGAAGGACTTTTTAAATCAGAGGGCAAAGCCATCACTGAAAACAGCATCTGGAAGCTGAAGCCAGAAAAACTTAAACTGGAATTTGGGCAAGCTTGTCTGTGTCACGCCAACTCATCGCCTGGACAGCCCTCCATGGAACTGTGGGGTTTCCAGTCTATTTGAGGACATAAGAAAACTACTGCCTTTCCAGAAGGTATACAGTAGAAGTTTGGGTCTTGTTGTGGGGGCAACAGGGTACTCTCCAGTGGCGTGTGGAGCACAGGAGGTCAGGGCTGACGGCCCGGCGACCCCTCTGATCCCAGCAGATTTGTAAGAGCACTTCATGGACAGGGGCTGAGGAAAGCAGAGCAGTGATGACTGCTAGGAAAGGACCCAGCTGGAGAGAACCTGTTCACCCTGATCCATACCTAGCATTTCTCCAGTAGAAGCAGCAACAAAGAGGTGACTCTAGAGAATGATTCACCTGAAACACCCACCCCTGGTGGGGCTAGCTCTGATAACTAGGAAAGGAGCCCAAAGGCTGGACTAGCAGCTTTGGATGGGCAGAGCCAAACGAGGTGAATCACTCCCTTCAGCATTCACTGATGGTCCTAGCCATATATCATTTACCTTTGAAGTCAGGCAACATTTAGCCATGACAGTCCATGATGGCTGATTTCTGTTTCAATAAAAAGCAAAGAGTAATAGGAAACTCAGTCAACACTTCTTAAAGTAATAAAAAAAAAAGTGGTATCCAGTTGCTCATAGCCATTTTTACTTATCATTTACTTCATTTATTAGGAACAACAGTAACATTCTTTGTTAAATTCTTGACCAGTAGTTTAAACACTAATAGGAATCTGAAGCTTCACTCAAAAATCAGCTCTTTTTTTTTTTTTTTTTCCCCCCGATTAGCTTAAGAAGACCACAAATAATCAATAACATGACTACAGTTTAGCAAATATCTGGTTAGCTTCATATTCCAGTGACAGAGGCTGGAGAGCAACTCTGGATGCTATTTTAGATAGTGCAATTTGTACTTTGCAGAATTTATTTTAAAATCCTGTTATGCAGCATTATCTAATCTCCTTCTGCTCATCTAAAAATACCATCATTCTAGCATGCAAACCAAATTATATTTGTCTGAGATTCATGAAAGAGGAAGCATCAAAAGTGCAAAACATTCAACACAGATCCAAGTTCTGATACAGATGAAAAACCTTACTCCACAATTTTTGAAAGTTATCTAATCCAAAGGTCACACACAGTTCAGCTGCGCTCTGAGCATAAGAAACCAAGCATTATGGGAATGTGGTTCATAATTTAGCGTAAGGACCTTTATTCTAGTAGGAACGTAGCCTAAAATAACGCCACAGACCCAAAGCTGTATTCTTTCATACCAGAGATAGTTACAGGATATCAGGAACAAGAAAAAAGAGTTCCTTTGCTGATCAGTGGTAGCATTCAAACTAAGGGATTATTAAATGTAGATGGGATTACTGATTCTATTTTTTTATTTGCATGAATAAGAAGCACCTGGTTTTAACACACCAAACATGAAAAATTTTAATTGTCTTAAAACTCAGGCATCTAAAACAGTCACTAAAGCTATGATGTTTTTGACACATGTGACATCAACAAGACCCTCACTTTTGGTGATCTTGTCCCACATTATGGCTCCAGCTTTTGCTTTTTCACTGCTCAGATGCAGGTGTTCCCCCTTCCCAAATTACCTCTCTGCCCACACATGTATCACAGGATATCTCACTTGCTTAACTTCCAGATGTCATCCCAAGAACTTTCATTTTCATGTAGTAAAAAATGAACCTTTTTTCTCTCACTGAACCTCTGTGCTCTCTCTGCTCATCCTGTGGCCTAGCAGTTATTTCTGACTCATTCTGTTTCCTTTGCATTCCAAATAAATCCCATTGCTGCTTCTTGTATAATATTTCTATGCATTAACTTTTTTGTCAGGTTAATTCTGTGCTTTTATTACCATAACAACCTTTTATCTCCTTTATACATGTACTATCAACTCCAGGACGCAGAACAATCAGACCATATTTCTTGCACACTGGTTTGATGACACTAGCTCTTTTTAATCCCTTAGAAAATTTCCTTTGTTGTATCAGCAGCATTTGTATAATTTTGTCCAGTTATCTTATTTTTCCCTGTGTAAAGACAGAGTGAGAATTATCGTCTCAAGCGCCTCCTTAAGGTTTGCTTCTCATTTCTCTGAAAAAAAAAAGGAAAAAAAAAAAAAAGAAGAAAAAAAGCCCCCACAACAGCAAACTGTATTAATTACAATTCTTAACTCCATTGAAACAACTCCGCTGTCTTACTGAAGTCCCATATCACCTTATTTTCTGCCCTGTTCTTTTCTCCTCAGTAATATTCCCTGCTGTCTTGTTTTCCCTGTACAATGTTGGGTCCAGTTAAAGCTGTTTCTATGCCCCAGCAACTTGTGCAAAGACTTAGTATTGTGTAGGTACTCTGAGGTGCCTGTTACCTCTCTTGGGGCAGCAAGAGGTTGTGAAGTAGCCACCCTAACACTAATCTAAACCTTGTGGTTGAGAATTAATTGCCTGTATGTCCTGTGAAGGCATCAGGCAAGCTCCAGTCAACATGAAATGCGAATGGAGGTATAATGCTTCAAAAAGAGGGGGATGGTGGGGAGAAAGAAGCACCATGAGAGAGTGAAAAATGCATCAGTCTTTACAGGAGAGACAAGTATGGGTAAAAGATGCAATCAGCTTTCACCACTGTTTTTTTTCCTTAAATGCCTTTTAGCTGTGTTGCTCAGCACTGTGTTTGTGGAGGTTTATACACTCTGACAAATTCTGGTTGCTACCTTAAGAGCATTTATTCCTCACGGAAGCTCATTTCACATCTCATCAGTTACAGCAATGAGATGGGGAAACGGATTTCTTGTTTCTCTGAGGTATGTGCATGCTGGGCAGATGGCAGAGCCACAGCCCGAGCTGAATTGGGTCCCGGCCTGAGTTCCCCCACACCTCCTCTGGGCTGGGTCATCTCCAAGTTTAGGCCCCCCCCCTTCAAAGAGCAGCTCCAGGCACTTCCAAAGAAATGCACTGCAATGGAAAACACACTTTAATTTCAGCTCCCCTTTAGCAAGTCAGACAGCAGTAGATGTGAGCATTTGATTAAGGTGTGCTGCATCCATTTCCATGTATTGCTTTGTCTTTCCCTTGCACGGAGCCCTGCGACATAACTCAGTATCACTCATGGTAGACTCTGCCTGAGGGATGTTTTGAGACGCTGCCAGCACTTCTCCTGTTTGGGTTGCAGGGTTCGTGACACTATGTGGTAAATCATGAGTATTTGTCCATGAGCTCTGGTCTCAAGCAAACCCAGAAGCTGTGGAAAACCACTGAGAATCACAAGACTTCTGCAAAAAAACCCCACCCATAAAACTATCCGTTTACTCAAGTTATGAACCCATTTACTTCTGGAAACTGCTGAGTATTTTGGTAAAGTTATGGCAAATCTCCAGGTTATAAAAAAGACCTGAGATCTCATTATTAGCATTTCCCAGGGCAACAAAGAAAAAGACAGCCCTTACCGTGGCATTCTCATTTTCTCATTTTCCTGCTGTTGCATTGCTTCTTACAATTGGATGTGCTAGGAAAGAGCTGTACAGTCTGTTCGGGGAACTGGAGGAGCACACACAGCTTAGGGAAATTAAAAGCTACACATGACAGCTATTAGTCCTGCGATACTAGGAGGGAGCGCTCGGTGGTGAGTACGGTGAGCTTTGAATAGGAACTCATGGGGAACTAAAAACACATGAAGAGCGTAAGGAGAAGATAACCTTGAAGTCTCTCTGGACTAAAAGCCTCTCTCAACAAACACTCTGGGCATTAGTGTCCCCACAGCTGCCGGCATGCAGCTACTCTGGCACTGCAAGGCACCGGCTACAAAGCCAAAAGGAAGCCTAATGCTTCTGGAAAATCTGTCTGCCTGGCTTTCTCACCCAGAAATACTGGGTAGCTCGGAAATGCCAGACAACTTTTAAGTGATTTCCAGTCTCATTTTTACCGCTGAGGACAAGCATATCCATGTGCAGGACAAATAGCTCTGGTGGGTCCAGGAGCTCAGTAGATGAAGCTCCAGGAGAATGTTTAGGCAAAATCATCCTGGGGGTCTGCGGGATTCAGTTTTAGCTGCTACAAACACCTTCTTTGCTCTACCACCTTATACTTCCTTCTGGTGTCTTTTGCAAGTAAATCAAAGTAATTGAGACTCCTGTTTGAACCTGGCCTACGCTCTCCTGCAGCAGAAGGCAGAGATTTTCAACCAAATTAACAGCGCTGAGGATTTAATAAAGCGTGAAGTTCTGTCCTTTGTTAAGCAACTAAAGGCTTTTTTGGTTAAGGTTACTGGGTTTCAAATTGGCATTGAAAAGAGTAAACCAGCTCCATGGTTCTGAAATCAGCATGTTGAGAGGCCCCTCCTCAGTGCCTTTACTGCCAGGCATTTAAATAAAATTAGAGTTAAGTGTCAAAGGAGAATAAAGAATAAAACTGATTAGCTGTGTGTGGCTAATAATAATAATAAAGTGGAAAATATTTTGGACTAAAATTAATGGACACATCTTTACTATGTCATATGTGAATTTATCTGCATGACTTCCACTCATGTTAATGGGAGCCACTTGGCTAAATTTCTGCTCAGTGAGCTGTTAATTCATCCCTAAGGGATTAAATTTAAATTTAAACTTACAAAACCCATTTAATGTTACAGCTGAAATACTGTCTTGAATTCATACGGTTTTCTGAGAAGAAAGGAGGAGTGAAATAAATTAGCAGTGATATATTAGTGCAAATATTGAATTTCCTGAATTTAGTGATTAAGTCATGACATCCTTGTTGTGACCAATACCTGGTTAACGTGATATTCTGGTGTCCCAGCACCAGATGCTCCCAAACATCTGATAGAAAAAAAGTGCTTAATAACATGTTTATAATCAGGATATTTTTTTGTAGCTACTGCCAATAGTTGGCTTATGTTCTGGTACAGATGTGAACCAGTATTCTTTAGTTTATGTTTTACTTCTATTTCTCTCAGGATCCTTCTGAATTAGGCACCAGTCATATTTTAAGGCTTGACATTCCATACAGATTTACTGTGCAACAAAATAAAATTCCTTTTTATCATTTTCAATTAGTTCCCTTTCAATCTCTCTCTTGTTCTTTTCTTAAGGAAAAGAATATTTAGGAGGACCTGATTTTCCTTTAAGTACTAATCACTATTTTCTGTCTTTCGCTGACACTCAACTTTTGAGCCACTTTCCTCGCACATGTTTTTGATGTGTATCTTCTCCTGTACCTCTTTTGATGTATGTGTTCTGCTTCTATATATCTTTTCTACTCCTGCTTGTTATCCTTCTAAGCACCAACGGTCAAAACCCAGTATAAGTACCTCACCAATTTATCCAGGCCATAATATTTGCTGCGTTATTACCTGTTCACCTCTGTTCCTGCAGAAGACTGTCACTTGTTTTTTTCCTGTCACCACTGCATGAAATAACTCTTTTCCTGAAGCTCTTCACGGTGATTCACTCTCGACCTTTAGTCTTCGTTTCTCCCTCCTCTCCTCACACATCCAGTGTTACATGAATAAATAGTTGAGACTACTCATCCTAATGCTTGCTGCTTTTATAAACTGGATTTATAGGTAGTTACATAGGCCTTCCGATATCCCTTGCAGCCTTCTCTGCTGTCAAAGTACATTATCTCCTATGCTAGCTGTCATTTCTGCCACCTCTCTGTTCACCTCCCTCCAGATTGATCATACATGAAATAACACTTAATCCACGTGCGGGGGCACCCACAGACAGCCGCTTGCTATGTAGAAAATTGCTTGTCTCTTCCACCTCTTTGCTCTTTATCTCTTAACCAGTTTCTAATCCATGTCTGATCTTGTCTGGTCAACTGTTCGCTCTCTGGAGAAGGTGCCAGGTCTTTTAGCATTCTTGTACAATGTTGTGATGCTGTATAAATATTTATTCATACATAAGGCATTCCGAGTTCATTTTATCAGCTCATAGTCATCTAGGTGTTTTATACCTATTAATTTTTTTTTCCAATTAACTTTTCTTCCACTGAGATAAGGCTTTCCGCTCTGTAATTACCAGGGTCAGCCCCTGCATCTTGTTTAAAATTAGATAAAATATTAACTATTCTCTAGTCCAAGCTAATGTGGAGCATGCTGTATTCTGCAATCAATTGTGAGAAAAAATCCCTTACCTTGGGAAAGAGTAGCCGCACTACTTACAGTGAAGCAAAGGTCTGACCTTCAACAGCCTTCTACTATTGCAGCCCTAGGGTCTCCCAGGTCAATGCCTTTATGGTATGAGCCTATACCGCATCCAGATTTAAAGCCCATAAAGTTCATTTTTACTTGAGACTTAAGCCAAGTGGTAAATCAGGATCTTATAAGAGATATGTGTCAGAAATTAAGTCAGCATGGCATGCAGCTACCTGCTTTCAGACAACTGAAAGGATAATACCAAGTAACCTTCCTAGATATGTTCACTTTAGTGAATATTATTCACGTTTGGTTCTGAAAATACTGATTTAGAGGCGAGAATACAAAATGCTCTTTCCTTGGTTTTTTTCCCCTCTCTAAATGTCATCTGAATAAATTAAAAATAAATACAGTGGACTTCATTCTTATGCAAAAAATTTGCCTTCCTAAAAAATTGCTGAGTGGGAAAAAAGCTAAGGCTGAAAGATTCAGCTGCTTTCTACAGGCCTATATCTGGAAGGGAAGAGAGTTTACAAGTGACTTAATCGTCATTTCCAAGAATGGGCATGAGTTTAAAATATATAGTGCAAAACAAGAGGAAGTGCAGTCAAGTATCTCAAGGAACACATGTCTCTGTATTACTACAGAGCACATTTCCAGTAGTATATACATTCTCGTTGTATCAGTCCTTCGCTCGGAAAAATCAGTCCAACGTAAGCCTCATTCTTGCAACGAAGTCCACTGGGATGCTGTGGTGGCATCCACATAGAAAGGTCGCAAAAGTTCTCTGCAGCCTCTTCTAAATTGACTTACCCATAAATACCTGTTAACACCCCTTTCTCACACATATATAACCTCCTTCCGCTCTGCTCATTTACCACTTCCAAATGCAAATCGCTGGGCGATGCTGTGGCATTACAGACATTAATATTAAACTTATTTAAAATGAGGCCTTCCTGGAGGTTGACTGTGTGGGTGTGTGTCTCTCTAGGGATTACTGCAGTGGAAGTATGAATGCTGCTCCACGAGGTACCAAGCTGGTATCTAGCATGGACAGGCTGAGAGAGTTGGGGTTGTTCAGCCTGGAGAAGAGGAGGCTGTGGGGAGACCTTATAGTGGTCTTCCAGTAACTGAAGGGGGCCTACAGGAAAGATGGGGAGGGCATGTAGCGACAGGACGAGGGACAATGGTTTTAAACTAGAGCAGGGTAGGTTTAGATTAGGCATTAGGATGAAGTTCTTTACAACGAGAGTGGTGAAACACTGGAACAGGTTGCCCAGAGAGGTGGTGGAGGCCCCATCCCTGGAGACATTCAAGGCCAGGCTTGATGAGGCTCTGAGCAACCTGATGTAGTTGAAGATGTCCCTGCTTACTGCAGGGGGGTTGGACTAGATGACCTTTAGAGGTCCCTTCCAACCCAGCACATTCTATGATTCTATGGACAGCAAGAGCAATGCCGTTATCTAAGTCTAGGCTCCACTCTAAGGCTACCTGAACCTGTCTCGAAGCCTAAGCAGATCCTTCACCTCAGGAAGAGTGGTGAACACAAGGGGCACTCACAAGCACTCTGGTCTCTTTCAAATGATCCCATCTTTGCCTATGACACTTCACTGCGGTCAGTGATTTTTGCCCATTGATTTTTGCACTGCAGATCCAACATGATAATCAATATAAGCGCAACAATGTAACATGACAATGATAACATAACATGAAACTGTATAATGATTATGGTAATATAACATGATGATTAATATAAGCAGCCCACACGTCTCTGAGAAAAGCCTTCAGAATCCATGTAAGCAATAAATACCCAATAGAAGTACCAAAAAAAAATAAAAAGAGTGAAAATACCTCATGATATTTTTTCACTGTTTTCCCTGACATGCACGTGCAGGATTTCCAGTTTGAAGTCCCACAGCCACAGTTTCCTCCGCACCGCTGGACAAGGAGGCAGCGGGGGAAGAAAACTACACTTGTCAGCTTCAGTTCCTCCCTTAAATTGACAGAGTAGTTTCTCGGAGTGCAGCTGTAACGTTTCACATCATCATTCAATCTGTCCAGGTCAACTGCAATGCAAAAGAAGTTTCATTAGTAATGTTTGAGTGGGACATTCCTCTGGTTTATACTGCTCCCCAGGCAGTCAGTAACACAAAGCGATGTGACACTGGCTGGAAAATACGTGAAGCACAGCAGTGATTCCTGAACAGATAAACATAAACCCACCAATTTTAAATCATTACAGGTGGCCATCCAGGCTCTCATCCTGCTCCCACTGACTCCCACAGCAGAGCTCACACTGACTATAAAGGTGAAGGGAAGGCTTGCAGTAAAATATCAGCCTGAAAGCTGAAGAGTGGTTGCTTGCTTTGTCACTGATCTGTTGGATCCTTGGGTAAGAGATTCCACTTCTGCTACTCTCTTTCCTCCTCTGCTTATACCTGGCTTACTTAGATGATGAGCTGCTTTTTTGTTATTATGGGCATAACTCATTTTGCCTAACTGCAGGCGTACAAAAGGCAAACACTTTAAGGAAGGTTCTTCCTCTGGTCAGTAGAGAAATGTCTTTGGAGAGCGATTCATCCCTTCCTCACAAGGCCATTTGGGACAGGTGGCATGACTTGCTTTCTCAAGTTGCCTGTCTGTGTTGTTTATGGATAGAGACTAGATAACTCTCTTTTAGACGGAGAAATCAATCTAAGCAATATTAATTTCAGCTGGTAAATGCTACTATAACATGCATACAAATAAATACAATTAAAACTAATGAGCTTCATTGAATGCCAGTAGTCGGTTGATGTTTAAATGCCTGTTATATCTGTGAGATGTGTCATGTAAACAAGTAGTAAAGCCAACCATAAAAATAACTTACAGACTATCAACTGTGAGTTTAAGTGCTGTTTCTAGCTTGTGCTTGTAAAGCTAAAACAAAACAAAAAACACTTCCATAAATCCATTTTCCACAATTATAACACTGATAAAAGTAACAGATTTGATGAGTTTTACTTCTATAAAAGTTTTCTGATTTCTTTTTCCCTCCTTTTCTGCTTTTTTATTTTCATTAGGATTCTGTTCACCAACTAAGTGTTCAAAAGCTCAATAACTCTTTCAGGACTAGAGGACATGTGAGCTTGTGTTGAGTTCCCATCCCAAACAGTATTTATGAATAGAAATACCAACAGGAAAATAGGAATGACTCAAATGAGAACTGAGATAACAGTGTAGTGTTTGTGAACATATCATTTCATGCTTTTTCATGCACGTGTTTAATAGTTTGACACCATCTCTGGTCCTAAGGGCACACACGCTTGTGCTTTACCATAAACATGTGAAAACCTCCAACAAAGACACTGTATACCTCCTGTGACTCAGTCCTTGTCAACATCACAAAGTAAATGGTGGAAAAAGCTGTTATTTGTAAATACCATGCACCTTTACATTCTGGCCTGGAGATATTCACATGGCAGATATGCAAGAGGCAAGGGTATGTAAATGTCACAAGTACTATAATAGAAAATCATAGTAGCTTCACTTTTCACTTTTCTGGCAAGATGTTATCTCAGTCAATGGGAATTTAGCAGATAAATTGCGATTTTCTAGCAATTGTGATACATCTTGCCATGAAATCTCAGTGGTTCTCTCCAGAGAGCTAGCATCTCTCCAAAAAAGGTATAGATCATCCTCCTGATATAGGCACAAAATCAATGGGGCTGCTGGTATACTCATGCACTGGGAGAAAAAATACACTCTGAATGTCCAGAACCAGGACTTAGAAGTCCAGAGAATATTGATTTCTTTGTTTTAACAGATGATATTTTCTTCTCCGCTGTCATTCTCCAAAGCCACCCCTTCTCATTGCAGGCTCCCAGCCTAATTCTTCTTGCAGCAAAGTGTTCCCCACTCCTCTAAATGTTCTCATCAGGACCTTTGCCATCAGCTTTGCTTACAGATAATGCAAAGAGGGATCTGGCTACTATTCATTTCAGACGAGTGATGTGAAGGAAAAGTTAACCAAAGGAAGAAGACAGCAGAAAATATTCTGCCTTCATGTTTAATGAGATTTCTTGAGGGGAAAACCTGGATCACTGGTTTGGATCCATATCAATGGATACTGATATGAGCAGGCTCCTATCGAGACAAGCTGGCCATGGACTAGGATGGCATTTGCTGATGGTGCATGTCTAGACGGAGTTGTAATAAAATCCTCAAAGGCTCAATTCAGCCTTAATTCAGTTGTGATAACATAGGAAACAAGGTTTCCAGTAACAAACTGGTCATTAAAGAGGGCCCAGACCCAGGTCACAGGAACTGACATCTCTGTCCAGGAGATGTCGTCCAGGGGACTGAACAAAATTTGCTCTAGCACAGATGAAACTTACCCTCAGGCTCAACAGTCCTCCTTCCTGCATTGAGCTGATACCTATTATCACCGTTGCGTTATCAACACAGAAATGAGTCTTTGTAACGAGACTGGCAGAGAGGGAAAGCACTAGCATTTAAAGGACCAAGGTGGGGGGGCTGTCCTGCAGAGAGCGTATTATATCCACCACAGCGTTACACATATTAGCTTCAGTACTTAAGCTGCTCAATTTAAATGGCAAGGGGTGACCTGGCAAAGGGTTTTCACTGGAGGGAAGGCTGTGCTCACCAGCCTTCAAAAGCCTAGTTTTGATGACTTTCAGAAGTCTTTGCAGGGTCTCTTAGGCTGTAGCTGAGTCAGTACTGTGGAGAGCTGTTGACTTGCTCGAAGCATAGGAGGGAATAACCAGATAATTAGGATAATTTTTCCTCTATGCAGTATGAAGGAATCAGCTATTTTCAATGAGGGCTCGAACACTTTTCTGCATGCATTCTTTAGGAATTCTGAAATCAATCAGTAGCAAATTACATTTTATTTAGCACATTTTTCTGAGATGAACAATTTTTTAAAAACCTATGGGAAATCTTCCAATGGAAAATCACATGAATTCTCCTTGGTTTCATACTCAAGGCATTCTGATCCTGATTTATTAGCCGTTTTCAGGACCCTAAATCCCAGAATTATCAAATAAGATGTGAATTCTCTGCACCTTGGCATATCTTGGGTATCAAAGTCCCGGTTGAAACAGACAAACACAATTGCAGAAAGGTCTTATTTTAGTGATGCCGAAATCGTGAAAATAAATAACTGCAAGCAGAGAAGAAAAGACTAAATAAAGGCTTTAAGAGATACACAAGTATCAAAATAGTCCAAAATACATCTATGAAAATTCATCTGAAGGTAAACACCTACGCTTTTTTTGACCCTGCTCTACAGAAATCCAGTGCTTGGTGGGATAGGGTGAGCGTGCAATGTCTTCTGTGGACAGCATATACTGTGCTCTGGTAGCATCACACTGACACCCAAGAATAGCTGCCGTTGCCTTACTAGCTTTAGACCAGGGCTTGCAGCCCCCTAACAAAAGTACGCACTTGGCTCTGAACAGTTCTCCCTGCTGAAACCTTCAGTATGCATTTTTCCCTGTCTTGGGATTGTTTTACTGTCTGGCACCAGTCCATTTCCTCATCCATATAACAATGAGATTTTACAGTACAGTCAGTTTCATGCGTCACTTCACCGCTGTGACTAAAATGTAACCGAGCCTTGGTGTGATTGGTGTGAAATCCTGCTGCTTTACTTATCAAGGACTGAAACCACTGGAGTCTTTAATTTAAAACTAGAACTAAAAGGTTCTGTAGACTGGATGCAAATAACTTCAAAGAATTATTACAGAATGTCTGCGTCAGAGATTCAATTTAAAGGCAAGGCAGACACAAAAAGATGCACTGGAGCAGTAAGCTGGATACTTGGGGGACAGTGTTTGCCCCCTCCTCCCCCTTAAATCCTATGCTTAAATCCATCCTCATTTCACATAGTACTAAGGCACATGCTTACCTTGAGACATTGATCTTAATAGAGGTAAGCAGTGAAATTGGGGCCTACAGCTAATACCTTGTCTTATTCAGAAGGTACAGCCTTAAAGATTGGAGAGGAGAGACAAACTATGCTGCCGGTCACTAATTAATTTTAAAAATACAGGCGATCTGTTAGATTTTCTTTTAACTCTTTGTTCCAAATTTATACATGGCCCCAACTATTATATCTGAACATTTTACACTTTTTTCATGCATCAACCACAGACTGTATCTGTGGTAGCCACCTTGCCGCAGTATTCCTACACCACATGTCAAGGCCATCTACAAGGAAGGCTAGAAGGATTCAGGCAGGTGCAGACCTGTCAACCTAGCCTCAGCCCACGGTAAAATTAACAAGTAAATCCATCTGGAAACAATGTCCAGGCACATGGAAAACGAGGGTGACTGGGAACAGCCAGCACAGATTTACCAAGGCCAAATTGTGACTGACTGACCAGTCTGCTATGATGAGACAACTGTATTGCTGGATAAGGTGAAAGCAGCAGAGGCATCTGCTGATTTTTGACAGTGCTCCCTAGCATCCTTGCAGCCAAACTGCTGAGATATAATGGGATAGATGGAAGACAAATTGGATAATCAGAAGGTCCAAGGGACTTGAACGAAGGGATCAGCAAGTACAACTTGTGGCTAGTTACTAGCGGTATTCCCCAGGGGCTAACACTGGGGTCAGTACTGATAAAGATCTTCACTAATGACCTGAACAACTGAACGGAACCGTCAGCAAGTTTGTCAGGGACACCAAATTGTACAAATCTGTCCATGTACTGCAGGGCTGCCTTTCAGAAGTACCTCAGCAGGCTGCCGGAATGTGCTAGCAAGAACCTCATGAGGTTCAGTGATGACAAATGGAAACTCTTTCATCCTGTATCAGTCCGAATATGCAGAGTTCTGTCCTAGTTTGACTTTAACCCCTTTTCAGGTATGGCTTAGAGTTTGTAACAAAGGTGCTGCTGTTTCCATTTTGACTCTTGGCTTTATAAAATTCCTCCTGTAGGGTGTGGATTTTTTCATAGACCTATGAATGTATTCCACCCTTTGTACCCAGCGTTCATGCTCCGCTAGCACGAAGGTGCATGCCAGGGCTGTGTCAGGTAGAGCAGAGGTACCGTACAAGCAGCCAAAGATGTTCAGAGCAGTGGTGTCATTGACTGAAACTATGGTGTGGTTGAATTTCAGTTGGAAAAATCAGTCCCATACATAACAGTAAACAGTCACATTGTACACTAGTTAAAACACCTAAATGCACTGATGCTGAAGAAATTATTCTTCTGCATACCAAATGTTGACCAAGCCCTGTGACTTTTAGTCTTCAACACACATGGCTGATGGTAATCACTGTTCCACTGCACAGGCTTAATGATACCACAATAAGCACTTTGTTAAATATACCTGAAAACTTTGGAAGCTGTCCAAGTCTTTCTGTGGGAGCTAGGGAGAAGATGCTGCGATTTGGATTTACTACAGAATCACAATGCCAAGACAAACCTCCTCATTACAGCAACTATTATTTTAGAGGAATGAGAGATCAGTATTTCAGTGGGATTGTAACGGTTCACATGAAACGAGGGTCACAATATATAGGCCTACTATAAACTGGCAAACTAATTATCAGCTGTGGTATGGGTCAAGTAGCAAAAATAGGCCAAACCATTCAGTGTCGTAAATGGACACAGCTTCATTGAAATCAATGGAACTGAACAGCTTATTCCAGTGATAAATGATACGCTGCAAGTTTAACTAGCATTTTTAAAAAGGCTTTAATAAGAAAAACTGTCACTGCAGTGACTGACAATAATGTCACGTAAAACATGAAGGAAAATCTCATTTGTCACCGAGGGGGAAGAGTACAGACATAGGTCTGAATTAGATCGTGAAATGAATGAATGTGTGCAGTTTGCACGCAACAGACAACTTGGTTCCCAACTGAAGAAGGGTGGAAGAAATATCCTGTTTTTTAAGCTCAGGGAATACTTTAAATCAGCAGGTATTTGAGAAGGTAGTCTGTCTACTTGGAATATTCACATTTGCTGTGAATGAGCACGCATTCAGCATTTGTGATGCCTGCGCTCCCTGTCTGGTGCACAGAAACTTGCTGGCATCCATCCCAGAACCTTTCAAGGAAGAGTACACGGATGTTTGCAGTAATTTATTGGCCACTGTTTGCAAATCCCTGAGAAATGACATTCCTGAGCTCAAATTTTAACTTCTTGGTAGACCATTGTAAGTAGTGACGATTAAAAACTATTGTTAAGGACATGGCAAAACTTGCCTGGTCTTGGAAACCGGTTTTGGCCATTGACAGCAGAAACATTCCATGAAGACTTGTGCCTCACCTCACTGGTCCCCTTCTAGAGAGCAGCGTGGCTATACCAGCGTTTATTTATTTAACTTGTAAAGCTGTCATTGCAGACAGATGTTGTTGCAAGAATGTCCCACCTGATTAATTTCTTCTGATAGCCAAAGGCTTCTTGCATACATTTCCCAAAAAGAAAATTAGCTCAGAGGCGTGTGTACTCTTGCTAATTACCAGAATGTATCTATCCACATGTGTTCCTGCTTCCTAGGTTAATTTATGAAAAAAACATTCCTTTTTCTTTCTCCTTTCTTTCTTCATTTGTACACAAACCATTTCAGAAGCAGAAGTCTTGTTAAAATTATAAAGCCTTTTTCAATAGGAGGTATAACGTCAGAGTGAACAACAAAAGATAAATGCAAACAAGCATGTGGGAAAACTTAAGTGATGTTTAATTGATGGCTGGAACTGCCTACAACAGTATCTCTGAGGAGCTCTTCTAATATTATCAACCAGATACATTGATGCATTCAAAAATTTAAATAGTAGGATGAACAAGTTTCCTTCAAATGCATCTGAATGCTCCTTGTCATTCTCTAGAAGAACAGAAACCTATTTATCTAGAAGTTCAAAATAATTGTAGGGTATGGCTGTTTTCTTTTTCATATATACAAGTGTTCTTGCTAAGAACAGTATTAAATAATCCAATAGCCAGTTATATCCTTTTAGAGATGCTTTATATTTGTAATAGCCAAATTACTATGACACTGAGGTCAGCTACAACATATTACAGCAATGCAAAAGGAATTATTTTA
The DNA here is from genome assembly GCA_013400035.1 of Rynchops niger. NCBI lineage: Eukaryota > Metazoa > Chordata > Aves > Charadriiformes > Laridae > Rynchops > Rynchops niger. The sequence continues at coordinate 312,170 of VXBH01009656.1, forward strand.
AAGGATATACTTTATTTGGTATGGCCTGCTCTTTTCCTAAGAGTCTAGGATGAGCTTAAGGCTGAACATTCATACTTTCAGTTTCTAAAATGCAGCAATGGCTAACAAACCTTTTTGAGTATATTTACAACTGCTGCAAAGGTTATTTGAAATGTCTACTTATCACATTTTCATGTAGGAGGTGTACACTGTAATTTATAGTTTATACAAGGCTTGCCATTTAAGGATTTTGAAAATACAAATGTGTATCGTCCCCTTTCTTTTCTGTCCTTTTCTTCCAGTCTGTGATTCTATAGCTGATTTCTACTGCAGTGGTTAACAGCAAACCTCTCTGAACATATGAAGGATTAAATTTAAAACTTCATGTGGCTATTAGTGAGACACACCTGATACCAATATCTCACTTCAATAATATAAATAGAAAAAAATGCATTTAAATCAATAGACTTGCATCAGTGTTGTAGAGGTGTGAGATGGCATGGAGTGACCATGCATACAGATTTAATCAACACACCCTTCATCTTTTAAGGTTCTTGCAGGAGGTATCCAGGGAGGGATCAGTCTTTTAACTGTGTATAAATACACGATGGGAGAGACTAAAGAAGCTGGACCCAGCGTCTTTGAAAGGACAAAAGATATTGGACACAAATTGTAACACAGGAAAACTTATTTAAACATTTAAAAAGAACTTTGTTGGGGTTTTTTTGTTTGGTTTTTTTTTTTTTTTTTTTTGTTTTTTTTTTTTGTTCTGAAGGTGGTCAGATACAAGTTGCCCAGAGAAGTTATGGAATCTCCATCCTTGGAGATAATCAAAACTTGACTGGACATGGTCCCAAGCAACCTGCTGTTAGTGACCCTGCCTTGAGCAGGGGGGTTGGACTAGACAGTCTCCTGATGCACCTTTCCACTTCATCTATTCTGTGATTCTGCAAGCTTCATCTATGCTAAAATACTGTACTTCTTATTTCCTTGACACTGATCCTTATCTTTGTCGATTATTGACTGCCAAATTAAGAAAACATGCCATTTAAATGTCATTTATCACTTATCCCTGTTATCACAATTGGTACTCAGCAACACTGCCTTTTAAACTCAATTTTGTGGCACAATTTGGTATGGGCAGAGAGCTGGATAGGAACGAAATCACTAGTGATTCATTTGTACCATCTATATGACATGTTCTGAAAATGCTGTGAAAGATAGGCAGAGATTACATCAAATTGTTCTTATCTGCCTCAGGGCTATTCTAACAAAGGATAAAGAATAAAACCCAAGCTGGAAGCAGAAACAGATAGATATCTGAAATAAATGACGATACAATCTATTGCTCTCTTTGCTGCAAGGTTATCCCAGTGCCTATAAACATTCCTCAGAGATCCACAATGTCTGTGTTTAAAAGCCATCAAGCATTTCTAATTTAAGGACTTGTTAAAGCTATTCCTTACTCCTGACATCATCCAAGAACAAGCCTTTAATCTTGTCAAAAGTTTATGACTAAACAAAAATTCTTAACGGAAATTTTTTAAGGATTTGATTGGGGTGAGGTACTTTCGTCCAGAGGGCTGCTAACAGTTAGAGAATTTGGCCTTTAGTTTGAAGACAAAAGAAAAACTGTTATAAAACCTTTTTTGCTTATTCCTGTAACCAAAACAGCAACAAAAAAATCCTATTAAAATAAATCAAGTGTTAAAATAATAACTGGAAAACTCTTGTGTCTTTTACAGTGTTTTGTTACGGAAGAAGCTGAATTAGATTTATACTGAATGGAGAAACCTTTATGCATCTGAATTTTCTGAGCACTGCCAGATCAGATTCGTACCTGTAGCCTAGATGATCAGCATCAATAAAGCAGCAAATACTATTTTATATATACACGGTCATTTAAAAATATGGGGTACTAGGCAAAATATGATCTGAAAACCAAATGAAATCTGGAAATCAGATCCAGGTTTCTAATGACCTTCTATTAAAATCAAAACAGACCCTTTATTTCTTTTCTATACATGTTCTATCAGTGCCAAATGCAGCCTGGGAATAAGGGACACACAGCTCAGGTTTCATAGACCCCTAAATGAGATCAAACTGATCTCAGAAGTGATGCAGTGGCAGTTAGGTGACATTTTTCACAAAACATGTGCTGCTGTGGTTGCCTGAAATTTCTGATGTGCCAAAATGGAACAACGTAAAGGGGTTTGATTTTTACCAGAGGGGTGCTCAGGGTTTTACCGCAGATTCCTTTGAAGTGCTGAGTCCAATTACAGAGACAGCCAACGTGTCTTGGAAACTGTAGGCCAAGGTGGCTGTGTATCCACTAATACACTGTAATCATAGAATCATCGAATGGTTTGGGTTGGAAGGGACCTTCAGGATCATCTACTTCCAACCCCCCTGCCTTGGGCAGGGACACCTTCCAATAGACCAGGTTGCTCACAGCCCCATCCAACCTGGCCTTCAACACTTCCAGGGATGGGGCAGCCACAACTTCTCTGGGCAACCTGCTCCAATATCCCACCACCCTCACAGGAAAAAAAATTTCTTCCTATAATCTCGTCTAAATCTACCCTCTTTCAGTTTAAAACAGTTACCCCTTGTCTTATTGCTACACTCCCTGAGTCCCACACCATCTTTCCTCTAGGCCCCCTTTACGTACTGGAAGTCTACTATAAAGTCTCCCCAGAGAGCCTTATCATTTGGTGGCAAGTAAGTTACAAACATAGAATTAAAATTCTCTCTCCCTGCTTAGCACACAAATAACATAGGGGGGATTTGATTTGAGATGCAAATAAATGGTAGACTGCACAGAATCAGAACCATGACTTGGATATTATAATTTTAAAGTTATAAAGATGAATGCATACAAATACATAACTTGGAAATGGAAGACAATATTTATAAGGGAACTAAAATAAAATATTTAACTCCAGATCTTCTGTGAAAACTACAGCAACTGTCATCTTGAAGAACTCTAATATACCTCCTAGATCTGTACTTGCACATAAAGGGCAATTTCATCAGGCCCTTCAGTGCATGGTTACCCCAAAGCACCACTGTTGCTTCTAAATAGTGTTTCTTTATCATTATGGGTTTGTACTGTTAGCTTAACATCCCTTTGCTTTACCATTTGGTGGATGATTTGGACTAACAGAAGGAAACAAGAAACATAACCCAGAAATGTGTGCTTTGTTCAATTACAGACAAAGATGTTAAACCATAATAATGTTCACTGCCAGCATAATGAAAAACAGTGCGATGTTCACATCCTAAAAAACCAGCTGCACATACAGGTGTCTGCACCAGATGCTTCCCTAAGCACATTGTGATAAAAGTGATTATTTCTCACTCAACAAAGAACAATCCCTAAGCAGGGCATTTAAAGGAGGATGATAGTGCAGGTAATTAGGAGCCCCATGCCTTACACATAAAGCAATGTTTAAGAGGGTGAAGCTGAGAACCATCTGTCCTCCACACATGAGCCTATGTTTTTATTTGTTAATTCATCATAAAGATGGGCAGTTTTCAGTCTGATTTCTCAGGCCAGATCCTACTCAGTCAGGAAATGATTACGGCTTAAATGACTTACTCTTTTTTTTAAGAGGTAGTAGCTTGCCCTGTGGCTCCAACAGGAACACGGGCACCAGAATCTAGTACCTGACCAATGGACATTTTTGTGAGAAGTGAAGAAATAGCCTGGTCTTGTCCCAAAGGATGTATATAGTTCTTTTTCCTACCTTTAGACTTCCTGTCATGGTAGCTCCTGCCTCGATAATGGTGGCCACTGTCTGTGTACAAATTCTCGAGATCTTCTTGCCAGGATTCCGGGTTAAAATGTTTGAGCAGATCCTCTACTGTGTCAAATGCAGCGATGGTCTGATCCAGAGCTTCTGCCGTGAGCGTAGAGTCAGTCACTGATGGAGAGGGATAGGATACCCCCTAAGAGTGACATACATCTCAGTGTACTTGGAATAAGTTACAGCACCACTCAAAACAACTGACAACAGTTACATGTCTCATTAACGACTGAAACAGCTACTTTGGGCCATCTTTTGAACTCCTTAGCTGGGCCAGGCTTTGTTATGCCTGTGTTTTCTTTTGCAAGGAGAAGAGACAACAAGGAACTCCTAAGCAAATGCCCGAGACGGAGTGGAAGCACTGCCAACTGCTGGACCAGACCCACTCCTCAAAGGAGATGGCGGTTTGCACATATACAAAGATGTAATGCAAATGTCTTTTGAAACCACTGTGATGGCCATGACCACAGAATGAAGGCGCCTTGCAGTGCTGGGGTGGTGACTTCACAGCTCCACCAGCTCTCTTGGTAAATCCATAACAGGCAGATCAGAAACCATAGCAAAGGCAAAGGCAGCAAGTCCACTAGACTGTCTTTCTTTCCCTGGTCAATTTGTTCAACAAATTCGGCTTGGTTAAAGACTTGAAAAGATGGCCCTTTATTACCAAGAATTAAATGTATTATGAAACACCAATAAATGCCAGTTCTCCTACCTTTTACCAAAAATAGAAGTTACTAAACAAAAGAGAAAAAACATGATATTTGGATCTCAGCAATGTAACAATGAATACTGGGATTACCAACATAGTGATATCCTCACAATTATATTATAATACCAAATGGAATATTATTTCACACAAGGAAGGGGAAGTACCATTCTCTGAGTGTATTCAGTTCCCACTGAACTTGTGGCATAACTTGACTTTGACAGAAAGACTGCAGCCATTTCAGTTTTATTGGAGAGGACTTTAAACATTTTTAACAATTGTTATTTAGAATCACAATACTCACTACTCTGATAACACTTTTCCCCTTGTCCAAGCACAAAGCCTCATAGTATGTGTAAAATATGTGCAAGAAAAACTACAAATGCCAATCTGTTACTTTCTGAAGGGCCACTATCAAAGTACCTGATTTTGTCCAACAAGAAGCATAATATAGCACAAGAGTTGTTTGGACTTCGGTCTTACAAGTTAAAATATTGGGGAAAACCCCTAGAAGTACTCTTCTCTCATGAAAACCCAGCTCTGAAGTAATGTAGCAGAAATACGCCATTTAAAATTAATGGCTCCCCAAAACAATTTTTTGCCTCATCTCACAAGTAAATGCATATGTTAAACTATTAATCTTTGTGATTAACTTCACTCAGTTGGGTAGTAATGGAAAGGTCAATTCATTTGAGTAAAGTTACTCATTTGCAGAACTGTGTCCTTCAATGCTTACTAAAATAGTTTTAAAGTATAGATGTCTTTTAAAATAAAACATTTGTCATTAACAGTAAGTTATACCACAAAAGTAACAATCCTTGGTATTTTACTGCGCATGTTTGCTGAAAGGAAGGACAGACCAAAATGTCCTTATTAAAATTGTCCAACTACCCAAAAATAAGACAGAGAAGAAATTGAAAAAATTACAATAGTGTGGTCAAGACAGCATAGGTGCACAAGAAGTTTCAGAGGGCCCAGTTGTGACTGCAATGCCTCTACAATGCAGTGCTAAATAAGACACAGTGCAGATGGCTGTAAAAGTAACAATTCATGACCCACTAAAAGGGAAGGCGTACCTCAAAGCATCTCTCCCGACTTCTAAGGGGCTTGGAATAGAGACTGTCAGAGAGACGGGAGCCCCAGGAGTTGAAAAGCTCATGCCAGTGTTACTTAAAACAATGCTGCAGGAAAGACTGTGCTGTGGGCGGGCATCACGCAGTGTGCTAACCCAGTATTTGACGTTACGAAGGAAAAATGCACCCAAATGCTACTTGCTTATTGAGGAGAGCTCAGTGGATCTTATGGCTCATCTGTGACTGCAGCCCAACAGGGAAACGTCAGTCCCCGACTGCCTTTCAAAAACCTGGGAGATGGTGCAAGGATGATGAAGAAACAGCAGCATAAAAATCAAGCCATAGGTGTGCGGCTTAGACAATGTGAGGGTTTTTTTCACGTGTTCACCTGTGCATTTCGTTACAGAACTGTGAATTGGCAGGGCATTTCAAGCTCATACAGGCAGCAGTGATTCCCCATTTCCTTTTCATACAAAAGCTCCTACTCAAGAGATTTGTGCAACCTCATTCACACACAGAAGAAAGCTTAACTTTTTCTCAGTGACAGCCAAGTCAAGAGGAATTATTTCAACAGCTCAGATAACCTCTTGGCAGCGACATCATGTGACAAGCCCAAAAGCAACTTCAAAGCTTCCAACCCAACTGCCTCTCTTTTGTCCTGCCAAGAACAAGGCAATGGCTTTAGAAGAGCTTGTGCTTGTCCTGATCTGGTTTCTGAGACTGCATCCAAAGAGAGGGCAAGAGGAAGAGTGAAATGCAAGAAGAAATGAGTAGCTTCTTCCTATAGATTTTTTTTCTTCTGTGTTTCTTAAAAGCACTGCATGAATTTTTAATTCCATGGGACACAAGGGTGTCTTTTTTGTCAGTGCTCTTAGCTTTAATTTCTACTCCCCCGTTCTTTTCTATCTGTATTGTGAAGCTGACCCGCAATTCAGTGTGCATCACAGTTGTTTGTTGGTCATAACATTACTATACAAATAATGGAAACTAACCTAATAAGGAATGAATTTTGCTTCCTTTTTTTCTGTGTTTGACATGCTGGGTTAAGGGCAAAAGTATTGGTTTTAGCTTTCTGAGAAAAAAACAAAACAAAACAAACCAAAACAAAACCAAAATATGACTCTGTGATATGACCTCAGACAAGGAAGAAAAAATATGCTCACTCTCAAATTTTCATTCTGGGAGATGTAATGTACCCAGGTCCTAAAATGAGTCATTGGGTTGCCTGTGGGTTTGAGGAGCAAAACTTAGATCTGCCATGCTAACCGAAAATCAGCAGAACAGTATGTCATCTTGTTGGCAACAGATAGGCCCAAGTTTGTCCTTCAGCCCCTCAGGACCACAGCAGAATCCCCGAACCTCTCTCTACTGAAGAATTTGTGTGTCCTCAGACTTTTTTCCTTCATGCCTTTGGGAAAAATTACTCAACCTCTCCACCTTATTTTCCCTGAGAATAAGAAAGGGCCAGAGGGTGCAATGTATGGCCAGTAGAAGAAGGTATGTTTTATTAGACAGGGGATGGCGTGGGAAAACCAGTAAAACTGGGGTTCTGCTTCTGGTCAAATTGTAGGTTTCCATGTGACCTTGGGTATCAGTTTGCTACCTGTAATATTGGTACTGAACTTTTCTACCTGTAGCAACAACAGCTTTTCGGAAACAAATAGATGTGAAAAACAAACGTGTTTTTCAATATGAAAAGAATATGGGATTATTGTTTAGCATATTGTGTGCCTTATGATGTTAAGGAACTTAACTAACATGGTGTTTACCATATACTTGATCTCATTTTCATAGTTACCTGATGAGGGAGCCCTAGGCTTACATTTTCAAACAACAGCCTACCATATTTTTAAAGAAAATATTCTATCACATAGATTTTTTTTTTTTCCAACTCCACATTAGAATGAAAATTGAGTGTATGCCTTTCAGTAAAAGAGTGTTTTAGCATCTCCTGCTTGGCACATCCAGTAGATCTCAGCCCTGCTAACATGACTACTCAGGACTTTCAGCACAATTAGTTCAAGACTATCAATGCATCGTACCATGAAGGGCAAGTGTCATTTGCAAACTCAAAGGTAAACATGAGTGAGATTGGTTTAACCTCTTCTAACTGTGGCAAAACAGAATTTTCTCTCTACTTGCTGCCTGGCTTGGACACTAATCATTAGAATTTACCCATATTTATTTACTGCTCCTCCACTGACAACTCCTGTCAGCTACTGTAACAAAGGTGCCATCACTAAACCCTCTTCCATGAATGCTCCAAACTTTGGTCTCAAGTCTGCTTTGAGCACTTATCCTCGTCTCATGTGTTTTAAGAGGAGTTTACAAGAGCTGTGACACGGTGCTTGACCAGCCAGCAAGGCGCACAGAAGAGGACTGCCTGTATTGTGAATTCTGATGCTACATTGACTTTCCCCAGCACTTAACTTTACTTGGGAAATGAAAGAGGGGACAAAATTTTGGCCAACAACAGAAATCTAATGTAATGAAGAGAAAAAACCAAAATTTTATATACTGGATTACTTGTTTTCCTTCTTTCTTTTTTCTTCCCCCCAAGTCACATTTCACTGATGAATATGGAGACTTCAGATACAATATTTTATTACAAACACTTAAATCTCGGCATTGACATGAAAAGCTAGATCCATTTTCCTGCCAGCCTGTTTTAAGAATAGTCTTCTGTTTAGGTCAAGACACTTCACAATTGAAAATTGTATGGAGTTTATATCTTGTATTTTCATCCTGGCAGGATGAGTTTGAAAGAAAGAAATGTTTCCCAGTGGCTATCTCACATGGCTCCAAGAGCTGATGGCATATCCTGAATCTTTTCTCCTCAAAGACACACTGGTTGACTCCAGTAGGAGTTGGATAAACACTTATTTCATCCTCTGCCAAAGGTGAATACATGGCTCCTCTGTGCAGGTGCCATTTTAGAGAGTTGGATTCAAGCCATCCTATCAATCCATCCATGGCAAAATAGTAACAAATTACTTACTGAGACAGAGCTTGTGACTGACTCCCAGTTGGTTTCTGAGGCTGCATGCTGGAAATCATCCTAAGGGGAAAAACCCACAGGAAAAATGGTCATTAACACAATGTCTTAAATTAACTGCAGAAAGTAAAAAATGTCTCAGCATTCAACATTTGTCACCTTTTTCAACCCTCTTTAATTCAAGAGGCCCTTGCCATGTGTCATTCCTAAATAATGCTACTTACATTCAGGTTCCTCCCTTTTCATTATTTATAAACCAGCTCCTTGTGAGCTTGCTGGGGCCAGAATAGGCATTATTATTTGTAATACGATATATGCTGCTTTGCATAGCAGGACCTAATCTGGTCAAGGCCATTAGATTTATCTTCCAACATAAATATTAAACACCACTTCTGTATGTCTACAATCAGAGTATGAATGCTGCTCCCCAAACTGATCCATTCTGGAAAGAATGTGGACATGCTTCTACCCTGGTCCTAGTTAGCCAAGGTGAAAAGCAGGGCAATCTAATACATTTGGTCTGAAGTTGCGGCAGGGGAGGTTTAGATTAGATCTTAGGAGGAATGACTTTACTGAAAGAGTGGTCAGGCACTGGAACAGCCTGCCCAGGGAGGTGGTTGAGTCACCATCCCTAGAGGTGTTTAAGAAACGTCTAGATGTGGCACTTCAGGGCATGCTCTAGTGGCAGAGATTGTAGGTTGGTTGGTTGTGGGGGTTTTTTTGGTTTTTTTTTTTTTTTTTGTGTGTGTGTATGGTTGGACTTGATGATCTCAAAGGTCCTTTCCAACCATGAAGATTCTATGATTTGAAATGTAGTCCTAAGATAACTGTATTGCTTTTGGTGCTTGTGCTGAACAGGACTTGCTCATCTGTGCAGAGCACTGAATGGCACTATGTCCTTTACATCAAAAAACACAACAACCACAATACAATCACATTAGAAGTATCATTGCACAAAACCTCTGGGCATTTATGATTAATTTGAGCACAAAGAAAGGTTTCAACTCATCTACCCTTAGACATCTACAAAGCAAACATCTAAGCTAGTCACTCTTGTTTCCATCTACAATAAATTAAAACTAGCATTTTTAGGGTGCATCCTAAAATAGGACATTGCATCCTAAAAATGACTTTTTTGCTCCTCTGTCTATAAAGGGAGACTGGTAAGACTAGCTTAGATAGAGATTGCAGATATTGACATGTGGTCACCTGAATCCCAATCCCCTTGTCTGACCAATGATGAGCAATCATTACTTAAATAATGAAGAAGCCATTTCTTTAATCTTTTGGCAGTTTAACTCATTTGCAACTGGAATAATTAAACCATGAAAAATGGGGAAAAAAAGCAGCATTAGAGAATAGTTATTAAACATACACATGCAGTGAATAGATAATGATTGGCATGAATAGGCAGGTAAGGAAAGTGGACTGAAGTGAGAGCATACCAAGATTTTCATTTCTAATAACAGACTTTATAATGAAAGGATTTAAAGAGGATGGATCAACACCTGCGCTCACCATTCTACGCTGACTCTGTATCTGCTACACATTTTTAAAGCTGGCAGCTGCAAGGGAAAACGGAAGGGTAGCTGCTCAGCTGATGCTCTCTATACTCGATGCTGCATTGGACCATACATATATGCAATATATTCAATTATTTCTTAGGAATGGAAAAGAGAAAATTGATCACATAGTCTGCTAATTTATCAATAAAATTCTCCTTTCATCAAGAATGAACAGAGGCACTTTCAGATCCAGACTCAATATACATGGTATTTTAATGTTTTTAATTTGTTACATAGAATTATTCAAATGCCTCAGAAGTCACAAGATTGTTTATAGAATAAACCATTTATTCTTCCTCAAAACGTTCCTTTCTCTCAAATTTGAGGCAGCAAAACTGTAGTCATTTCTTCAGTACTTAAGATTAGTAGAAGTTAAGAAACCCCATCACACTATAGTGTCACTAAGTGACCACTGAAACTGCAGAGCTATTAAAACATCAATAATTAAAGTGGTCATTTTCTTCTAGGAATACATAAGCAAAACATTATTGGTGAAATTTTTAATGCAGGTTTTTTTTTTTTTTTATATAAACAGTAAAGAGATCTGAAAATGCTATGATCAGGTCATAAATAATTCAGGAGCAGTGGGCTACCTTGGCCACATTGTCTACACATTTGGTTGCCCAGTTCTTGACAAGCCACGATTTAATGTACATAAATGTATTTGACAAGCTCGTGGATCCTCTGGTAATGGTTGCCAGTTGCAAAACTTGGAAATCATTTCCTCTCTGTCATTAGCTTCCATTTAGCACTTCCAGAAAAAAGCAGCATTGAGTTCTGAGGCATTATTTTAAAACAGGAACAATCTGCCTTATTGAATGTCTGGAGAAGACTGTAGACAAGGAATAATTTTGTGTCTGAACTGATGGTCCCCTCGTGTTATCTAATTGTAGATATCAGAACTGTTTCTTTAGTCTATGATTCTTTGAGATGGTTAATGCCAGGGAACCCCTCCAAAACCCTGAGACAGACATGTGCACCACCTGCTTCTTGGATCTCAAACCTGATGACTGCACATTTTGACTCTGTGATTGTATTTCATCTGCATAAACTATTCTCAACGATATGGCTTTGTTCCACCATCACTCAAGGCAGCTGCAGTCATTCTTGGCTTCTCCGAGCTTTCAACCTCTACAGTTTGAAGATTATTATTATCTATGGCTTCTGCTTGCAGCTATTTCAAGTAATAACATCAAAGTGTTTCTCATCATTACAAAACCCTCTCCTCTTCTCTCACCATTGTCCCTAGAAGAACCTGAAGGACAAATCTACTTTCAATGCTATCTATTCAATTGATACTACCTTGTTTGCATGAATTTGTATATGATCACTTGGCTATTGTTTTCTTCATTACTTAAAATGACATTAAAACTTTCAGTTAAAACATTAAAAAAATAAATTACATCTTTTTTAACTGAATACTGGAAAAACAGGGTGGTAATAATTTGGTTATATCACCCTGACAACACTGCTTTTATTTTTGTATGTGTGTCATGGTAACATAACAGCATTACATGAAACTTCAGCAAAACATTGCATTAACTGTACTACAAGCAGAAAAAATACAGGCAAAGCAACAGGGTTACCAATCACCTTCTGATAGCAGCCACTCTTATTGAAGAAAAATTACTTCCATACCTCAACTTCCAAAATTACACCTCAGCAAGACAAATCCTGAGTCAGTCCTTAGAGTTAAATATGTACGGACATTGATATATTGTTCTTGGCTCTGTTTCAGACAAAGCTAAGCTACTCTCTCCTTTGCAGACTGACTTTGTCTATAGCTTGTCTCCCACCACTGATCTCCACTAAGTGACAAGGAGTCGTGGGAAAAACTCTGTTTCACCAAAGGCTATCAAGCATATAAGAGAATGCAGAGCCAGATAGTACTGATTGCTGAGGGAGATGGCTTGCACTCTGGGGGTCCATGACCTGCATCAGCACAGGCTCTGACGAGCTCAAGCCATGAGAGCATCAAATGGCTCAAGCCATTTGAGAGCATCAGTAGGAACCGGGAGGCATCAGGAAGACACCAGCAATGAGGCTAAGGAAGCTCACCCGTCTGAGAAACGTGTTGTCCGTGACTCCCTTTTCTGTACCACAAATACAGCAAAACATGTGAGTCCTCCCAGACATGCTGAGTTGCTGCCTGGTCCTCAAATTAAAAGCAAGAAGCACTTTCTAACACTTCTGTGATTATTAATTTTTTACATACTTTACCACTGTAGTCCAGTCTTTTGTCATCTTGGTGCTTGACATCTATGAGTCATCATGCCCAGGACAGGCAATAACCACCATAGGATGGGCACAACACACCAACAGCTCTCTCCAGTGAAAAGAAGCAGCCCCATATCTCTGTAAGATCCTCTTTGAACTTTTTCTCCTAATCTGCAGGTCCCTGGGGTGATTGGATAGGTCGGTAAAAGATTGTTTATCTGCCAAAACAACTATAAACTACAGATAATAAAAGCTGAGGTGCTGCTCTCCGCTTCAAGGAGCAGGAAAGGTTCTTGTGGCTAAGAAGAGTCCAGACAGCGTCCTGGTTAAAAACGCAGGCAAGTTCTTGGGGCAAGTAAACATGAGAAAGAAGATGAAAGAAACAAATTTAGCAAAAATTAACAGAGAAGCTGAAAGTGTTGGGCTCTGTCTGTGGTCACCTCATTTGTGGTATATAGACGCCATAGCTATAAACTATACAACAGAGAAACAGCTTCTAGAACTTTGCAGAGGAACAGGGCTAAGTGGTGTACTGAGGCACAGAAGAGATTCTGCAAAACCAAATCAGAGGTGAAATGGGGCGTGTTCAAAGAAGTCCAGTGCAGAAACAAAAGGAAGTCAGAATCTCTCACTGGAATTAGGACAGTGATGCCTGTAAGGAAAACCTAGGGTAAATTACATCTTGAAGAAAAAGAGACAAAAATATCCTAACATTTAAATTAACAAAAAGAAACTCAATTATAGCTATTTTTGAACAGTAGTCAACATGCATGTATTGCATTCAGAGCTGTTTGCAGACAGGTAGCTGATACGCAGATAAACTTGTAGTTAGTAACACTAAATTATAATAATCTGGAAATAAGGTCTTTTTGTTCCCTGTAACAAGCAATAGTAACAATATTTTCTCTGAACATTGAATTTATAGATATTACATTTTATATACAAAGCAACAGGGATTTCAAGCAAATAAACCCCCAAGTCAGAACACACTGTGTAACAGCAACAATGTTAGGTAAGTAAGAAGCAAAAGAAAAGTCATTGTTCCATTAAAAAAAATGCTGTGATAAATAACTCAAGTTTGTACCCTTCCACTGATTAATTATAATTTCTCATGTAGTATTTTAGTACACTCCAATTTCTGTTCTTAAAGATAAATAAAAGCATAGACATCTACACTTTGAAATATCTTTTTCATTTACCTTACCTTCAATCCATCACATTGCTAGTTTTCATTTTCATATCAGAATGATATTTATTACCACTCGTCCTAAGGCTGCTGAAAGATACCTCTTTTCCCACAGCAGGCTACTCACTAGGAAGTCAGAGGCTGCATTTTTCTTACCTACAGTATTGGCCAAACCACTGCTTTGTTCAGTTCTGGTGACCAGGCTTTAACGTAAATGATGCTGAATTTGGAAAGTATGCAACCATGACTATTTGTAATCTGATAATCATGCCTTGCAATGAAACCCTAAATGGAGGCCAGTGCCTTTCAAGAAGGTTAGAGGAACCACAGAATCATAGAATGGTTCAGGTTAGAAGGAACCTTAAAGATCACCTAGTTCCAACCCCCCTGCTACTGGCAGGGACACCTCCCACTAGAAAGGAAACTTAACCTTGTCTCTCCAGATGATAACCTGTAGTTATCTGTAAGAGGCCGTCACCGAAGTCAACAAGCTCTTCTACCTAGCAGTGCAAGCACTGAACAAAATCAGCTGTCTGTAATCTGAAGGCAGTAGTACTCAAACTGGAAGTACAGGCAAATTTTACCACTGATGGCAACTATTACTGGAACAGATAAGAAATGAACAAATAACTTTAACCATATTGAAATTTCCTTTCTATTTTTTGATTGAATTTTCCTTTCTGTTTTTTTTGGTGTAGTCTCATAAAGGCAGGCCATCCGTGGCAACACTATTTTAAAGTCAGTAACAAAAGGTCAGACAGTCACCAAAGTGTCTGATCCCAAAGGTGATAGTATGATTCTTGCCCTTTAAAAAAAGACATAAATTGAGCTTCTGAAGCCCAATTGCCACTACATATCAGTAGCTACAACCTTATTGATTATGACTAAGTTAATACTAGTGCAAAAGACATAAAATCACTCTTGATTTGTTCTGACACATTTACTAGCTATAGCTGAGTGGGAAGCACAAGATACTTAAAATATCAAAAGTTTAAGGATGTAATAATGATTTAGGTTAACCGCAGTTTGATATATTTAATAATGAAAAGTTGAAGTAAAACTGAAGCGGAAAAATATATTTAATTACTGGTATGTTTGGTCAGTACTTCTCTTCATCCTTCACCTAGCTTTGGAATTAGGCATTGCTGGGTGCATATTATGAGTGCCCAAGACATTGACATTTAAATGATCTCTCTAAAAGGTCAGATAATACATGCTCAAATGAGACAACAGCTATGCTTTTGAAAAGTCAGACGTCATCTAACACTACACTGCCCACGAGTACCCTGTTTGATGCACATACCCACAAGAGAGTGCACCGGACTTCACTGCCGGGCTGTGCAAATCGTGCGTTACCTTTCCTTTTTCTATTGATCACAGAGGTCTGTCCTTCTATCTCCATGTACAAGGGATTTTGTTTGCTAATAGCTGCTCTGGTGCATACTGCAGTTAAGCAACTGTAAACAAAATATAAATCAACCAACAATCATTGTAAATACTCTGCAATCCCTCCTTGGCCATTTTTACCTGAATGGCAAATTTTTCTTCTGCAATTAAACACTGGGACGCAAAACTTGAAAGGTTCTTCCAGCTCATCACTTCCAAACCCTGATTATCTCAGGCAACTCCACCATCACAGCTCACTGTCCATTTTGAACCTAGTCAGGTTTTCTTTGCTTCTTCAAAGCCCTCAGACTGGTTGGCTGTTTCCAGGCTAAATTTTTCTTTATTGCACTTATGTAAGCGCCAGCTTTGTCCTTTTCTTCCTCTCCTGAGTTTGCTTCCTGCAGTACTTCTGAAGAGATGTTATATCTCCTCTCAGCACCCATTTTATTACACTGAGTGAGCCAAGTTGTCTTGGCCCTCAGTAAGAAATGTCCTCTTTTCCCCCGACTGTCCTGTAGCTGTTCCCTGAACACAGTCCAAGAAAGATGTGGTTGCTCCGTACTATGGGGACCAAAGCCATACAAAGTGTTCCAGAAAAGATGCAACTACCACCTCACTGCTCCTATGCCTAGTACACCCCAGAAACCTTCTTCTCCCCAATTTTCTAAGCAGTGAGATGCCATTTAACAGCAAATGTTTTTGTTATTAATATCTACATGAATGACCTCTTTGCTCTTTTTGGGCTGTTGCATTCCACTGCAAATCAATTTCCCAGGGCTCAAGGTTACGCAATTCTCTTCACCAATGTTCTCATTTTCCCATTTATGAGCAAGGAACTTCATCTCTGTGTGTGCTGCAAAAGTCACGAAAATGCTGCTCTGACAGGTTGTGCTCCGGTCCCTAATAAAGACCGCAAATAAAACCAATCATAAGACCAACCATTTAGAAATTCCCATTAGGGAGCTCTCCCTGGCTGGATACTCCCTTTCGCATTACAGCACACTGTCTCTCCCTTTTGACTGCCTTGTGGGTCTTTTACTAATTGCCACCTCCTCCAGCGTAAGTGGTTGTATCCTGCGTGGCACCGGGTGAGATGCTCCTCTGAAGTCCAATTAGATTCGCTACACAGCATTTCCTTCCTCTCCAGACTATCCTGCAGTCTGGCATGAGCTCCTTTGATGAAGCAGCATGGAGACTTTTTCTAGTTTCCCGCATTTTTAACCACCTTCTCTGCTGACAAGTGCCCCGTAAGCTTTCTAGGTCAGACTAATGAGGGTGCAGTTGCCCTGGCCACTCTCCTGCCATTGATATTATAGACTGCCACTGCGTTTGCCATTTCCACGTGAGCCCTGGCTCACGTTGTCTCTCTCCAGGGATGCAAGCCAGGTGCATTAAGCTAAGACAGCAGCTAATCCTTGTTCCCTTTATATTACTATTGTATAGAAAGGCAGACTTGCTTTCAGCAGTGACTCTTCGAGCCTCATGGCCTGCAGTGCTCATCTCTTGGCAGTGACAGTGGAGGGTCCTGAAGGCAATCTGGCTCCTTGCTCACCCTGGTTCAGTGTCTAAGCACAGCTGGGCCGTGGTGCTGTCCCATTTTGCAGAGCTTGCTGGTCCCTCTGTGATGCACGCCGGCTCTGCCAGGCCGGTGGGGAGCAGACATCAAGAGGGGTCCCGGTCAGTGCGATGCTGCACATCAAAATGGTGTCAGGCAGCTTGGGATGAGTGACCTCAGGAGCCAAAAACTTGCTCCCGGTTCAGAGCGCAGTGCCCTTGAGAGGACTTTGGTGAACTTCTGTCACACTGACCGACAGGTTTTTGGAAGCAGCCTCCCTGGTAATAGGCGATTCTGCCCTGAGCAAAACTGAAAAAGCTAACACCTCATTGCCCAGCAGTGTCCAGGTGGGCAAAAAAGTCTTTCAGAGTTAACAGAAGGCAGTGACAGCTGGTTATTTCAGGTCTCCTTCTTGGCATGACTCATACCAAATGAGAATGTATGGAGAGGCCCCATTACTAGGGGTAGAAGGAAAAATATTAATGAAGAAAACCTCCTAGGAGCTAAGTATTCATTTTTTGTCTTCTTTCTGCCTGTGTTTTTTTNTTTTTTTTTTTTTTTTTTTTAAATATGGATTGAAGCATGCTCTATAATCAGTGGAAAATGATCATTAACAAATACAGCCTAATTTAATTTAATATTCCCAGTTTTCCGTTGTTCTACTAGGAGGATCTGCTAAGTGCTCTGACATGCACACTCACATTTTCAGACGCGATTTGGGAGAAACACGTGAGGAATAATAATAATGAAAAACTCTAATGGAGCTAAGCAAATTTAATTCCAAAGCTGAGGACACAACGTAAAACGGTACTGGTCAGGGACATTAGCCGTCCCAGCACCAATCCCAGCCTATTGATTTCTTGTGAAGGATCCATTTGTTTCTGAGCTCTCTCCCCGAGGATGGCGCTCAATTCTGCAGTGAGCATGCAGCAGGAGCACGTGTTATGTTTCACAGATAATGCAAAGCAAAACAATTTGTTCACCCTCCTGCTTTGACTGGAAGGCATTACATTTTCTAGGACGACAAAAAAGGACTGCTACACAAACTTTCTAAGATAACAATAATCATAAAAATATCAAGAATACATAATCTCTGAAGAATACAAGAATCTTTTTCTCTTAGCTTTTTCAGGTTTTTGGTGGGAGCAAAAGCGGTTGATTTTCTGCAAACAGCATGGGATGCTGCTTATTAGGAATTTCTTTTAACTTGAGTTTCATCAAACAGCTAGAAGGAAAAGAAAACTCTTCAGACTGGACTTCCAGCCCCAGATCTATCCCTAAAAAATGCCTTTGCTTTTAAAGCTAAATACAAGTACGTCGGGAACAGTCATGCTTCTCATTTCTTGTATGCATTATTCTTACAAATAATGATTATAACTAACATTACGAAAAAAAAAAAAAAACACCACATTTGCCACATTTTTGTAAACAATCTGACTAAATCATGTTATCACTTTGGGGATCAGCTTACCAAAAGCCGGCCTGGGAAATCCTTCTAAACACAAACTGAGACCATGATCTCAGGACCAGGAAGGTGTGTACTAGGTCAGAATTAGTGTGTGACACATGTTATTTAAATTCTGACTAACTACAAGCATAGCCAAATAAGGATGGCTGTAGAATTATAATAGGCTAAATATTTTTCATGCAATGAAAATCAAGAGGAACAGTTTATTTCAGTTTTGTACTACTGACCTGGAAAATGTCACAGAAGTTCAAGTGGGAAAAAAAATAAGTTGGGAAAAAAAAAAAAAAAAGAAGTTGTAAACACCATTCAATACAAAGAAGTATGCTGAGACTACCAGAGGTCAGAAGCACAGGCAAGAAAGAAAAATAAGCTTTCACTTAGAAGAATGTAAATGGAGAAAAAGGTACAAGCCATAAACTCTATTTGATGGCACACATGGACTCAGAAAGGAACTTGTGCCAAGAGCCTGAGCTGAGCAAAGAAGAAAAACATGAAACTAATCTGCAATGTGACATGGTGGCATGGCATACGGGGTGACTTACGCCTGCACACAGAGAGATCTCCCTTGGGGTGCGGGGAGATGCTCTCCCCATACCAAGGGGATACCACACTACCAAAAATCTCCACTTCCCAGGGGACCATGGGCAGAGGTGGGCCTCACCTCATTGGTGGGGGTGTGTGAACGTCTGCATGTCTTCATCACCTTACCACCTGGTGCAGGACAGGGCGGTGCTCAGAAGAGAGCAAAGTCTGAGGGTACAAGTGGCTTCTTTGGAAACCAAAGCCTGGTATTCTCCAGTCAACATGCACAGTCAGTCAGTTTTAACCTACTTGGGTGTGATATCAGTATGAATAAAAATTGCAGAAGGTAGCTTCATACCCCATCTATGAAGATGCCAAGGTGGCACCAAACCCATGCCATCCTGGCCGTGCAGTGCTGGTTTGAGCAGACCAAGTTTTTAGGCTGTCCACCTCCATCAGCAATGCAGGCTTATGGGGAGAAGACACGGGGAGAATGCTCTTTTACCCTCCAGCAGAAAGACTTTGATCTGTGGTTCAAAAACTCTGAACACCAGACAGCATTTTTAATGTACCAAACCTACAGTCTGTTGAGTTTTTACCACTGGTTTTAATACAGCCCTCCTGGCCACCTGTCCGTCTTTGTTCAGGATGACAAACCCTTCTGGATGGCCACTGCACAACCAGAAGATGAGCAGCCGTGCAAGCCTCCAGATTTCAGCTGCTGGCATTGCAAGAGTTTTCTCTGCTTTTAATCTCTTTCTTAATGCACCTGGAAAATGTACCTGAACCAGCACTGAGCTAGCACACAAAGTTGACGCTAAAGTGAGAAAGCAGAGTGTTTACTTTCACATATTTGTGAGGGAGATAAATTACATAAAAGGGAGCCGAGTGTCCTATTTTCTGCTGCCTTATATTATCTGCCCAGAGTGCTCTTTTTTTCTTTTTTCACTTCAGAGTTTAATAATACCAATTTTTCTGTATAAACTCAGGCATATGCAGAAAAGAGGTGGAAGGCTTGAATAAGTATATGACCGATATATCCGGACTCTTTGCCATCAGCATTAGAGAAGACCTTGTGCTCATCGTGCCTGCCTAGAGGACAGGCGTCTCAGAGCTAATACAGACACGTAGTACAATGCATAGTTTGAAATAAGGATCTTATTTCCAGTCAGGTGAAAAACTTTCACCTCATCTGTAAAAACAGCAATTGCTTTCTGTTTGGTTTAGGTACCCATACCTACACTGAATTCCCAATGTCTGTTTACTTCTAGAGAACACAAAGTTTTCAGCAGCCTGTTCCACCACCAGCAGCCTCTTCAGCATGCCACGCAAGCCACACAGAGCAGTCAGACTATCTGTCCTCAGAGCTTGCAGATTCTTCCAAGCATCTTTTTTGTTTCAATTTTATTGGCCAGACCTTGGTGTGAGATAAATTTTTGTGGCCCAGAGGTGGCTGTTTTACCCTGCCTTACAGCAGTTGGAAAATTATCCTCATCCTTTCTAGGCCGTTTTCCCAGGTTTAAGGGTTTGTTTCTTCTTTTTATTTTTTTCTCAAAGATAAAATTCTCTTTTAAATTCACCCATAAGTCTGCAGACAGTGAACCCCAGGGCTCACAGACGCTGTTAACTCTGTCACTCATGGTGCTGTTAAGCAGCGACGAGAAAATGAAAGAAAAGACCGACCTCCATGTAAGAACTTTTGGGCTACATCTACCTTAGTAAATAAAATGAGGCAGAGATGATCAGACATGGTATGACTCAAGTCCTAGGACATAACTATTACCCTGCAAAACAGAGTGGTCACCACAAACTGCAGACTGGAAACAGCCCGAGGCCCGTGCTGGCACCCAAACTATCTGTGTTAAAAATGTGAGAGGGCAAACAATTTTGTGCCTATGCTTTGGCTCACATCCATCCTGTTTAATAGTCTTTGCTGACAATTTCAGATAGATAAACAGACTTCTTTATTAGAGGGTCTGATCCTGCAAGAACTTGGATTTATGCTTCATAGTGTGACTGATAGTTGGACAACAACGGTGACTAGAATAAAGAACACCCAATGAGACAACATGGTGCACAGTTCCTACAGTCTGAGGGAAACTTTCATTACAGAATATTTTTTTCCACATGTCACCTAAGAAACACATATCAGGACAGAAACATTGATTAAAAAGAAGAATCAGAAGATCAGAAATATTATTTAAGAAAAGGCTTTTGTGGTTTAACAAAAGAAAGGGATCTGGAAAGTAAGTTTTGTCTGCCACAAAACATCGATTTCTACAATTAAAATATTTCCCCAAACAAAAACTATTAAAATGAAAAGAATCCTGTTGTCAAGGATCACAGAAAAATTGGATGTTATTTGATTCTGCTGAAAACGATCTAAAAATAAGATACACAAATTCCACAGATTTAAAAATTTTTTTTAGCTTCCAGTGCTGCAGATGAGTTGCAAAATCTGACCCTGCGTAGCTACAGGCTCAGACCTTCTCTAATTAAAGCACTGACTGGTGATCAAACTGACAATGGAGGAAACCACAACTGAATATTTCTTGGTATTACAAGAGACAGGAAATGTGATAGATCGGGGTTGGGTTTTTTTTGGTCAAAGCATGTATGTTCAAAATCAGTTCACCATGGAGAGAAATGCAGGGGCTGGAAAACAGACAGGGGGTTGTATGCAAAGGACTATAGTAACAACCCAGGCACTGGGCCTGTGGAGGTGTTCAGTTCAGCAGGACGGAGCTCAGCACCAGGCAGGGGCTTGTTTCATGTAACAGTGCCATTTAGCCCAAAATTTTCTATTAAGATTCATCCTATCAAGTCTAAAATGACAGGAACCCTGCAACTAATAAAAGATGTGTGTGCCAATATGCATGTGTAAGGGAAAACCAGAAACACTCTGTGACACATCTGTCATCCCTATTATTATGAAGACATGCATGGACTTTATCAAGTGCTCAGAGCAAAACAGAAGGCTGTAAATTTAATAAAGATGTATGCATAGAAAATACCAATCAGATTTATACAGCGCCGTGACTGCCTTTGGAAATGTGGTGTATACCATGAAGGTCATTGAAGCTGGAAGCAATGTGCTGAGCAAATAAGAGTGCCAGCTTGCAAGCACACCAGCTTCTCCAGCATGGAGGATGGACCTTCTCTGATGACCTGTGCCTGTAACTGCAGAGTCAGAATAAGACTAAAAATTTTTAAAAGGAAGTGTGGAGATCTCAAGGGCTCCAGTTATGATGCAGCCCTCGGAGGACGGGAGGGATGAGAATAGCTACCAGCCTTCTCCCACTCACCAAAGCAGCTGCAAGAAGTAAAAAACTCAGTGCTTTGGCATGTTCTGGAGATGATTTTTCCTGTTAGATTTTTCCTGGTTTGGAATCTGGGATTGCTGTACTTCATTTTGTAATCATACGATTGCTTAAACTAGAGGGGACCTCAGGTAAGTCTGGCATGCACAGAAAAAGAAAGCATCCAAATAAAAGAGAAAAGCAGACAAACCCCTTTGTTTGTCAGTCTCAGTTTGGCCATGTAGCCCACCCAGCTGGCACAGAGTCCCAGACGGCAAGCAGGAACAACACTGAGTGCCTCTGTACCATCTTACTTGTGGCAATTTACAAAGGCTTATTGTGTCTGGCTTTGAGGTGGGAAGACCTGAGGCTGAGGGAAGGCGTCAGGGCAAGCAGTGGTGGAGCCTGGCCCGGAGCCGCAGCTGTGAGGCCAGCACCCTCCCTGAGGGCACCATGTTGGGTCCAAACCTGCAGGCAACGCAACGGCAGGCATGGCCGCCTTCACCAAGAACATGGAAAAATCACTAATATAGAATCATAGAATTGTTAGGGTTGGAAGGGACCTTAAAGATAGAATCACAGAATCATAGAATTGCTGAGGTTGGAAGGGACCTTCAAGATCATCAAGTCCAACCATTAAGCTACCCTGACAAAAACCACTTCTAAACCATGTCCCCAAGTACCCCATCTACCCTTTTTTTAAACACCTCCAGGGATGGTGAATCCACCACCTCCCTGGGCAGCCTATTCCAATGGTTAATAACCCTTTCAGTGAAAAAATGTTTCCTAATATCCAATCTAAACCTCCCCTGACATAACTGGAACCCATTTCCTCTCGTCCTATCACCTGTCACCAAGGAGAAGAGGTCAGCCCCCACCTCTCTACAACCTCCTTTCAGGTAGTTGTAGAGGGTGATAAGGTCTCCCCTCAGCCTCCTCTTCTCCAGGCTGAACAACCCCAGCTCCCTCAGTCGTTCCTCATAAGGTTTGTCCTCCAGACCCCTCACCAGCTTTGTAGCCCTCCTCTGGACACGCTCCAACACCTCAATGTCCTTCTTGTAGTGAGGGGCCCANCAGCCTGGCCTTAAAAGGTAGCTTCCACCACCTCTCTGGGCAGCCTGTTCCAGTGTCTCACCACCCTCATGGTGAAGAACTTCTTCCTAACGTCCAATCTGAATCATCCCATCTCTAGTTTTAATCCATTCCCTCTAGTCCTACCATTACCCGACATCCTAAAGAGTCCCTCACCAGCTTTCTTGTAAGCCCCCTTAAGATAAGGGTAGGCCACTATAAGGTCTCCTCGGAGCCTTCTTTTCTCCAGACTGAACAACCCCAACTCTTTCAGTCTGTCCTCATAGGAGAGGTGCTCCAGCCCTCTGATCATCCTCATGGCCCTTCTCCGCCCTTTGTCCCCACCTTTGGCCCTTCCAGCACGTCCATATCTTTCTTGTAGTAGGGGCTCCAGAACTGGACGCAGTACTCCAGGTGGGGTCTCACAAGAGTGAAGTAGAGGGGGAGAATAGCCTCCCTCGACCTGCTGGCCACGCTTCTCCTGATAGCAGCCCAGGATACGACTGGGATATGATCCTGATGCAGCCCAGGACATGATACGATACCAAGCTGACCACTGCCATATAGACCTGCCTTAGCAGGTGACTGACCCTCCACCCATACACAGTCCTGGTGACACTTGAACCACCAGATTCAGCTCCCTTCACTACCACAGAGACATTGTAAAAAGCTGAGAAAGTCTGGGGGAGTTTTGAAAGGAACATCAAAAAAACTCTGTGGGAATTAGAATGCCTGAATTTTTGGGAAAGATTAAAAGCTAAATTTGCTTGACTAAGCAGTAAGCAAAGAAGTGTGAAAGCAGTCTGCAAATATCTGAAGGAGATAGACACCCACGATAAAGAAAACAGACTTCTTTATCATAACCTAGGACGGAACACAATTGCAGGCAATGGTATGGCATTAAAAAAAAAAGAAAAATGAAAACTGATTATCAAAGAAAAAAATACCTTTCTGACAGTGATTTATTAATCTACGGTTTAATCTCCCGTGAGGTATGCTCCTATGCTTGTTATATTTAAAAATGATACTAGATGAACAACCAATAAATTCACAATACAGAAAATTCTTGTCCTTAGAGAAAAATGAGCCGAATAACCTCACATCTTTAAATTTTCAGATTCTATGTTTGGCTGCATTACACAAGAAAAAGTCTATAACCCCTCCCCCCCTAAATTTAGACTTGAAAATCTTAAAACAGTCAGTATCATTTGATCCAGGGCTGTAAGTATTTCCCAGCAGTTACAGCTGTTGCAGCAAACAAGGCAAAGATTTATTCTGTAAGCAATTAAGCACGCATTATACACAATGCATTGTTTTCCCTGGCTTGCCAAAAATGAAAAAAAAAAAACCCACATTGAACAATGCTAAGGCTGAAACAGCCTCTTTGACCCAAACTTGGTCTAGATGAGTACAAGAGCAGGATTATGCTGCCAGGCTTTGTAAGGTAACTACACATAGTTGAATAAATGGCTTTGGTGGAATACAAAACATGAAGTTGAGTTTAGGAGCCCACCTCTGCACAAGACTGTAAAGACATGCAATCCTTGTTTTGATTTAAAAGACAACTTGCAACCAACACCTGCTGGGATGGGTTTTCACAAGTTCCCCGGTGCAGGCTGGAGGTCTAGCATGTTTCAATTCATCAGTCACTTCCTCTGGAAGTCTGTCAGAAGAAAATCCTGAAAGCAGACTGACTTCCTACTCTTCTCCAACACATTGAACGGCACACATTGAAGTTAAGCCGTGCCTTCCGCTTTCATGGAATATCTAGAGCAGAGGCTGCTCAACAGGGACAAGGCCTGGGAAAAACAGGTCATTTCCTCCTCCCTTGTGGCCACAGTGGTAAGAGGGACCAGCCTTGCCACGCTGAAGCACCAGTTTCAGCTAATTAACACCTCTTTGCAGCACTGTAATACAACCTTAGTGACTAATTAACCTTTTTACAGAAGCAAACATGGCATCTCTGTTCTCCCTACAAATCTGTCATCTATAAATAGATTTCTATAAAATTAAAAAGGAAGTTCTTCCTATATTATCATAATTTCACATGGTAGCATGCTTCAACTGTTGCTAAAGTGGAATTAAAGGGCAGAATATGGATTTACAGAGACAATATTATGTCCTCAAGTCAACAATCTAAAATAGTCCCACTTCTCAACCAAACAGCTAATGTGATGGGCTGTCTAAGGAATGCTGTTAAAAAAGTGTAAACTCACCTCATGTTCATACATGCTGATGTGTGGTTTAGGGTAAACCTGGGTAAGAATGGTTGGATTTAACCTTCCTCTTTAGAGTAGACACAGAGAGGTCCACACATCGACCAGCAGCACTGACGGGGTGTCTGTGGCATTGTGTTTTGTGTTCAGTTTGCTGCTGTATTTCCCATCTCTCCTTCTGGTGCCCTCCTAATGGTCAGCTCTAAGCAGACAAATTAACTACAAGGTCTTTCCATGTTTTCTAACAGGAGCTCAATTAAGACTGCTATTGGTCTGTCCCTATTGCAATGTTGAAATACCATGTCCAAACTATTGATATTTTCTGTTCAATTACACAGACATGGGAATCAGAGTCAGGGAACAGGGTGGCCTTTGCCCTCTCCCAGGTTATGCTCATTATGCCCCAGAAAATGTACCCTTTCATTTCATGCATTACAATTTTCAGTGCTAGATCCATCCTAACTTTCTGCTACCTGTATGTTTTTAATGTTAATTAAGAATATTGCTTTATGGATACCCTGAAAAAGCTGTCCTGCATATATGGTAAGTAGCATTAGTGATTTTAAGACTGACAAGCTCTAAAAAAAGCCTGAAGTAATAAATCCTTTTCAAAATAAATATGCCCCAAGTAGTTTTAATACAAAAATGTCTTGAATATCCTCCATCCATTTTTTTAACTACGACTCATTCACAAGGCTTCAAGACTGTTAGGAATCATTGATTTATTTCTCTAATTATCAGTGGTCGCTTGAGATTTTTCCAACTAGTTTGGGGATGGGTTTCATTTCCTACTTTTGCCACCGACCGGTAATTCATGGACTCTGGTTCATTGGAAGTCTACTTGTAGTGTACTCTCTATTTTTATTTAACAGAGATTGCTTGACCCTAACTGATGTCTGAAGAACAGGGAAAAGATTGGCTTTCATATAGACTTTTTTATGTATCCAGTTATGTTAGGACTCAAGACTGATTATGAAGTGGGAAGCAGCGTAGGCATTCAAGCTGAAGGGACAGACAACTCACTATGGATCTTCACTCATTCCCTCACTTAGCCAAGTACAGTGGCAAGATCATGGCCAGTCACTGTAAGACTGGGGTTCCCTTCATTCATTTAATTAAAAAAACAAAGTCAGTATTCTGCCAGTATTACACACTTCCCAACAACTGCAACATTCCTGTGGCCCTTGTCCACTATTCTTACATGCTGTGTAGTTGTTTGATCTCATTACTAATATGTTTGCATGCTTCTTGGAATTTGCATCTTCCAATTTGCTTCTGCTGTATTTTGCAAGAAATCTTGTTGATGTTGAGTAAGTCTTTAGAGCTTCTACAAAGAATAAACTATGATTCTTTTTGTCTAAGATGGGTAACCCTCTCGTATTGCACATGCTAGTGTTTTTCTGTTTTTGTCTTTGTATCTCTAACTTACCTTGGAAAAGTAGGAATTTCCTCTGGGTCACTGACTTCCTCAGGAATTCTTAAAACAGGTGAGTACTGACAACAGGAAACGCAGCCTTTCAAAATTTAAAGCTGTCCTAAATGAACAATGCCTCTAAGTCTTGTTAGAGTCAACTATTTGGGCAGGATACTAGATTTGAAAATAACAGGCTTGTGTTTGTATAATCCTTTGAAGATGTAAAGTGCTACATTTTCTTGTCCTTGGCCACCGCCACGAGTTTGGCGAATTCTCAAACAGTGCATAACACACTACTGGATTAAAGATGTAGCATTTTCAACAGGAACTGGACATCAATGGGATTGCTGTTATGTTAAGACAGATCGATGACAACGTCCTGCAAAGGAGCCACACTTTAACTGAGCTGTCAACAAATCAGGCACAGAGGAGAGCAAATGGCCAGTTCTCCACCATGCTGTTCAAACAACAAAACTGCCAGGCACACATGCTTGCATCTGGGAAAACACAGACACTAAGGTCTATTTTCCTTTCTGATTAAAACAATTGTTTTATCAGTTGAAATCTGACAGCTTCCAGGAGCTTCTGTGTGCTTACTGGGTCCCGCTGCTTCTGTCTTTGGTATCTTCCTTGCCAGAAGGTCTGTATTTCCCTGACCATAACTCAAGTCCTCCCCCATGTTCCCGGCTGACTCTTTTCACTTTTGAAACACCCCCAACCCTAGCCCTACTACTCCTCAAGTTCACAGTTAGAGGTTTTGCCAAAAGAGTAGTAGTGCAGTAGTGAAATGGCCCTACTTTTGCCCTGCTTTCTACCCAATCCACACCTGCCCTCCCTCCACTCCTACACCCCAGTCTTTCCTATTTCAGGTCCACTGCCTGTTTAAAATCTCCAATTCATTTGCCTCCTTTCCTTCCTAACCATGCTGCCACAGCTCCTCTGGTTTACACAAATACCTCCTTCCCTTCATTCCCTTGTTAAAAGTCTTTCCTTAATTGCCATTCACCTTTCTTCAGTCCAGCTGAAACTGCTTTCATGTTACTGTAATGAACAAGTGTCACGTGGACATCTTCCTGGTAAAAAGGGAAGGCTTCTTCCTCATCTTTCATGATGTGTTTGTTAAATTTGGTATTGTCACTCACATTCTCTCAGTCCCTTGGCTTTTTTATTTTTTCTTTCAGCTTTCAAGAATCTTTGCTTGTCTGGGGCTGCTTCTGCCTCTCTGACCATTGCATTTTGGCGTTTCTGCTGCCTTCTCTCGCTGTGGACTTGCCTCTTCCACTCTGTGTGTTTGCCTTGCCCACATTTACCTTTATTTCTGAACTTGGACCATACTTAACTCTCCTCCCTTGCCTTTGCTGCTGCTGCTGTTTCATTGCCATTCCTGGATGATCCTGTATCAGTCCTTCCCTCTATAAATTGTAAAATCCTCTGACACCAAGCTGGTAGGTGATTCCTCTTCTCCCTGAAACCTACTTTTGTTCACCACGGTCTTAGCAGTCTGATCGGCCTTGTCTCTGACTTACAAATGACTTTAGAAATTAGGACACAAGACAGGAAGACTTCAAATGAAATTTAAAATTCAGTGTCACATAGTAGAAGGACTGGTACCAAACTTTGTGTGTGAGACAACAAGGGTAAACATGGAAGGGGCATTAGACCTTCAGAAAAGGCCTGCCTAGAGAAGGACTACAGTCTAGGGAAAACTGTGAGAAGATGCAGTCTGGGACAACAGACTGTGAGGTGTTGAGTCAGATCAGGTCAGTCCCCAGGCTCCCTCTGACTCATATGCTGCACTCAGCTGGTGGGTTTCAGGCTTGAAAACCTGCAAGGTTTTCCACCTGAGGAGGTGGGGCCAGCAAGACTTAGGCATTAGGCAGTAAAGGTTTGGGTTTTGGTGCAGTAGGGTGTTGGAGGGAGAAATAGGTCTTGGTTAGATGCAAATGGTGGAATGAATCTTTTGGTTAGAAACTTCAGCTGCCCCTGGAGCAGGCAATGCTGCCTGTGAAACTGCTCGTCCTGACATGCCTTCTCAACCCAAGTATGCTGTTTCCTTACTGCCAAGCTATCTGACTCCGAGTTTTGCTGCTTTTGTGTCCTTCACTATCTTTCGTTCTGCTCTGAGCGCTGGGAGAACTGGAACATCCCTGCCTAGCGCACTGCTTGGCATGTCTGCCACGCCACCTTCCTTTCTTCATCAAACCCAGCTGAAGGACAGGTTAGGTCCTGTGACATGAATTAAGCAGCAGACAGAGGCTTAGTGGATTCTCAGGAACCTCCACTAAATGGAAAGCTTTCCTCCTCCCCATATAAAACTACTCGGAGATGCTCTATGTCTCAAGTCGCATTGAGGCATGGTATCTCTTTTTAACATACTATAATTTTATGTTGCTTTTTAAAACATTATAACACCTCCCAAAGTAAAAAAAAAAATAATAAAAAAATAATACAATAGTGCATAGATAATCTCTTAAATCCTCTGCTTATGCAAAGTTGGGGAAGGGATGTTAAAGATTTTGAGGACGTTTTACCTAATTAGGAAGGACTTAATTACTTCTCTCCTGAAAGATGAGCCTCTGGCTGATAATTTTATGAGGATGGTATGCCTTGAGCAAACCCACAGAAAATAGTTTTCTGCCAGAACTTAAGAAAATAGAAGTTTCATCACATAGATTGTTACAAGTTTTGCACATGGGCTGCATTTATAAAAAAATCGTTGCTGTCTAGCATAGCCAGGCAATCAAAACTGAAATCAGAGAAAGAGTAGCAGAAGAACAACTGATAAAGCTTCTGCGTGTAAGTTCTTGCTTCTTCACGGTGAGATCTATTTCATGTTCAACGACTTTATTAACCCAGACATTCCCCCCACCTCATTCCTCTCCTTTTGTACCCCCAGCAAGTTACTGGAATTCCTTCTGTGGATTATCGAAAAGCAAGGAAGGTATTAATGCACCATTATCACGCTTCTTGTCACATGAGATATATTACATGGGTTTTCAGGCAGAATATTTTGTCTTGGAGAGAGAAATGAAATGTCTATTCTGCGAAAGAAGTGACAAGCTAAACCAGAAGCACAGCAGCGAAGGCTCACGCGGCTCCTGGGCTGGATTCAGCTCTGTGGCCAGTGATAAAGAATTAATCATCCTTTATGGTCTTTATGAATCTGTATTCAGCCCCGTGGCTGAATCATTTTGTGACCATGTTAACTCTTACAGGGGTGTTTATTTATTGACATATTTAAAAAAGCCTGCAGCCTGGTGCTGCACGACTTACTTATGCAAAAAAATCTGGTAAAATCCAGGGAGCTAGTCGCTTAATTCAGAGTGACTGTCTGTGAGTACAAATATCAGAATCAGGTTCTTACTCTGCCCATTTTAATTTCCTGATTGTGCTTTGAATTTTTGGTGTTTTCTCATGAACACAATAGGCAGGTATCAAAGAGTTTAAGTTTAGCATTTGGACAAAATTTGACTGGTCAGTATTTTTTGCATGGGAAAGTAATTAAATTTTATTTGACTGACTGTGGTGTCTTATCCCACTTTGTGACCCAAGCTCTTTTTTTGATCACAAAAGTGGTGACCTGTAGCCTGAGTGTTTAGCAGAAAGCTACCGCTCTGTAAAATTCCACATGATGGATCAACCCCCAAAGTTCCCCCCTCTCTATTCTATTAATTTCTTTATTGCTCCTTCACTCAAAAAAATGTCATTTCCAACAACAAAAAAAAATTACTCATGATCTAACACACTGATACGCATTTTGACACATAAGTTTCTCCTGGGACAAATGCACTTATGTTCTCCTGTTTAGTACCACATGTCCACCACTGTTGGTTTGCAATTCCCAAGTAAGTAAAGACTGTTTTAATGACATGTGATCTTTCCTAGTTAAGAATTATATTATAAATAGAAGTAAAACCACATATATACTGTGTAGATGTAAAAAGATGTATCTGTAAATACATATTTTTTAACCTTACATCTTTTTATGTATGCATGTTTGTACATATACATATGCTTCTAGCTCTTTTGTAGCCCTTGTTTCCAATAATGATTTTAGTCTAAGTTCCAAAATATGGATTTCATTTAGGATTAACGAAACAATTAGTAAGGCGATAACAATTTACTGTTATAAACGTATAACAAATATGTGCCTTTTACAATAAACTTAAAATAATGTTTTTAATTAGCAAATGGAATCCAACGTTTTCTAGTTGTCTCATTAAAATGAAATTAGATGCAGGCTTGGGAATTTTAATTCAAAACATTCACCCTTATTATTGGAACACGTTCCTGAATGAGTTCCTAGATTATTTTAGTAAATGTCCGTGCTAATGTACTTGTAAAACATGGGGTTCAATCTTGTCAACATTCCCTTACAGAATTAGGACATTGGAAGAATTTCACTTCAGAAGGAAAAAGAGGATTGTATAAAATGAGTTCAATCAGGCAAACATTATTTCCATGTGTAACAGTGTAACTCAATTTACATTCCTACATCTCCAAATAATTGATGCAGTATTTTTAGTAATTACTGAATACTTACTTGCTACACGCAAGATCCCTCAGTTGAGGTAACTGCACTGCAAGCAGCAGTGGAATGAAATTTTACATCTGTGGAAACACAGAATACTCACATCACCTACTTTAAGGCATGCAACTCAGGGGCCTTTCTCATGGCAGTGCCGACCTCCCCTTTAGCAACTGCGTAAGTAACCTAAGATGACTTATCTTCCTCTGTATCAATCACATATTGCTATGGTGTTTGTTGTGAAACACTATGTCCTTAAAGTAAGAAATTACATAATGCATCAGAAAAAAAGACTGGAATACCTCAGCGCCTTCTATGCTGCAAATTAATGTTTCTAAGGCAACTCAAACAAGAAAAGCAAAAAAAAAAAAAAAAAGTTTGAGAAATAAGCACTTTACGTGATAATGGAAAGGAGGAATTTCAAACAAATTTGCAATTAAGTGAGGCTTGTGCCTAATAGCTGTCCAGGGCTTGCTCCAGACCATTTTTGTTCTGGGTCTATGAAGCTTGAAAGAAAAGACAATTTTTAAAGAGGTTCGAGGGAGGCATTTCTCTGTGTGGATACTCAAGCTAAGCCAACAAACTGCACAGCTACAACTGAGGGCTTTACGCGTGAAGTGCCTGTAGACACCGGCCACCAGCTGCACATCCTTATCCGCTTCTGCACTGTCACAGACAGCACAGAGTAGAAGTGGCTTTTTCCAGCCACATTAGGACACTTTTGACTCTTACTCAACTTAGGATAAGCAGTGGAGCACACTCAACTCACTAATAAGCTCCTGGAGCCAGGTCTGCCCCGGAGCTCCCACGCCAGGGAGTCCTACAGCTTCATGGAGAAAGAGCGGCTCAAGGACAGGCAACAGGCAGCAGTGTGTTGGGCCTGACCCTTCCCCCCAAAACCACCCTCACTGATCCCCCCCCGGCCTTCCTCATCCCTCAGACCCACAGAGGGGAGGGCAGAGGTGCCAAGAGGCAGAGGGTGTGGGGAGATGAGGAGGTAAAAAAGGTGGAGGGAGCCAGCTTTGGCAAGCAAATGTTGCTAAATGCAACGTTTGCTTGCTCAGATGTTTTTTCACAGATCTGCTTCTTTGCCCATTGTCCCTTATCGTATATTGAGACAGCTAATTACTTCCACGCAACCGTACGGCTTCCAGCCTTGTCCAATTAAAGATCACCCTTGTATTTTTTTCAGTCTTATTTTCCAGAGTCATTTTAAACTCTAATCCCACCATCCTGAGTGACCAAGCCCCTTCATCTTACATTGGCTGCTTACTTTGCATGCCTTGTTTTACAAGGGCAAATGTGATTTTCATGGATACAAGTCTAATTTATGTCTTATCTAGAAAAATAATCCCTTTTTGTTTCTCTAAATGGCACTGAAATGTGAAGTTAATGCAAAAACACAAGCACATGGAGATAATGAATTTCTGCTAAGCTCTGCGGTGCCTCATTTGTACCTCATGCAGAGTGCTGAACTAAGTAAAAACTTGATCTGCATCAAATGAAGTGAACTTAACTGACTTCCTTGAAGATTCATAAATGAGAAGGCCAGAGAGCAAGGCTGCAAGGCTGTTGGGCTGCAAGCACAACGGGGAGAGAAATTCAGCCAGCTGATCTGGCACCACGCTCAGGACACGCAGCTGATCAATAAACTCAAGGAAACTCTCCAAATAACTTGCTTCAGTTTCCACTGAAAAATTATCAGTCACAGTCTGGTATACAAATAAACAACTGCCATGCAGATCCAAACTGCATATATCAGAAAAATAATGGAGTTAAAGGTTTGCATATATCTTGTGCACCATTTTCCAACAAAGCCCCCAGAAGTAGCCTTGTCTTGGAGAGGTTACAAAGGCAGGCAAAAAAGCAATGTAAATGTCTTTCATTTAATCCGATACAAAATACCATATGTTTTTCCATGCTTCATTAATGCTCCTTGGTTTCCCGCCTAGAAACGCGGAATGGTTTCAACCTTCAGGGGTCAGCAGTGCTCAGCATATCTATGAACTGAGCTCTAAGCGACTGTGGGGACTATCGAATAAAGGCTGACTCTGCTGAATATTAATCCTGCAGTTTTAGGTTGGACGGTTTGGAATCTGAAAACCAGATAAGCACATATCACCCCCCCATCTCATGGTGACGCACGAATGCCACTAATCACCTATACAGTTCCCTTCTGAGAAAAAAACAGTATTTCATTCAGAGGGTGGACCTTGGAGAGTATTCCTCGATTTGCTCGACTGTAAAATTCTCTATTTACTCATAGTTTTGAAGTTAGAGAAATGTGGTAGCCTTTTTTGAGCTTTCTAGTGCAGAGTCCTGTGTTTTGAGCGATAACATTCATTTTTGGAAAGCCTAATACTATCAGACTAGCTGTACGTGGTCGGGAATAAAGCTTGCTAAATGCAGCAGAGTTTTTGTGGCTGCACTGAAATATGAGTAGCGTAAAGAGAGGCTGCTTCACTGTCTCATTTTTATGCCCAGTGGTCTTTCATAGACTGCTCTGCCTAAATTTTAGTTTTAGTAGATTACGTTTGAATTAGAGTAAATTAGAGCTCAGGATTCACTCACAGTGCAGTGCCTTACTCCACTAGAAGCCTAACAATTTAAATGCAAGGGAGCACAATCTTTATAGCTTCCGAGTTGTCCTGACAATGTGCTGTTTATGGACTCTTTTTAGCACACGTAGGCACACACGCATGCAAAGCCGAGAGCTTGAAGTGAAATGACTCAAACAGCGGATTTCTCCTGTTACACCATTAACATTATTGCTATTCCAGGCTTTCTTATTCTTGTTAAATAACAGTGGATTGAGTAAAAAGGGAATAAGAAGTGTGATGGATATGACAATATAATGATGACAGTATAATAAATTAATGCTTACCATTTCCTGAGTGTTTGCAAAATCTGCCTCTTTCGAGCTACACTGCACCAAAACCATTATAATATTAATCAGGACAATACAAAGGAATACACATTTATATCAAAATCTACTTAGAGTAATGAGTATTCCTGCTTCCTAAAGACAAAACCAAAATAAAAAAAACAGGAGGTTTTCATCTCATTGAAACGGTACTTGATACCCTGGTAATGCCACCGCGTATTTAGAGAGCAATGTTTATACGTGGTTAAAAATACAGCCTGAGCCTTAGCACATTGTCTTTCACGTGGAATTTTATTGCATGTGGAATAAACTACTCTGCATCTAACTCAGAATCACAGCCTTAACCCCTCGAGGCATTTTTATTTGACCTCAAATGAACATAAAAAAGGAGTTCATAGAGCAGCCATTACTTTGCTATTTCTGCAGCATCTGTCAAGGCACTGTCAGCGCAGCCTCAGTGCAGAAGTGTTAGTGCTCCTGAAACATCTTATTAGTGGAAATCTTGGCCTAGACTTGACTTTATTTTATATTTAATGACAGGATGTCAAAAATACTTTGATCTGTACAAATGTAGTTGTGGGAATGAAAATACTTTCAGTCAATTAGTGTTTTTATCCAATGCAGTTAGCTACACCATCCAGTCTTCAAGTACTGGTGCTCCCTTACCCAACAGCCAGTCTCTCACCCATGACACAGCGAGGTGACTTACCACAAGGGAGTAACAAATCTTGAACCCCGGTTTAGCCACAAAGTAGTCATCGGATTTGAAGGTTATCTTTATCTGATTTGTTCTCGATGTTATTCTTGGCGGCACTTCCTTGTGTCCACACCACCGTCCTCGTATAACCGTGCTGGTCTCTGATACATCTTCCACTTCCACAAAGTCATACCTGGGAACCAGTTCGAAGGATTAGTTTTTGGTTACAGAAGATGGTTGCAAACAGACAGGAGCACACCTAGAAACACCAAGACACCTGTGGCCCATTCTCCATTGCAAAACATTGGACTAAATATTACAAATGGTGGGGACATGCTCGAGTAGAACTAAATACACTAAGCTGCAAGCTACTGCCTGAGTGCTCAAATGGCTGCTTTTTGTGCTCCTGGCACATGACAGACAGTATTTTCTACCACATTAAAGTAGCCATGAGAGGTACTTGCTTGTGCTTAGTACACAGTAAACATGCACATTGCGCTTCATGTGGTGGACAAAACATTATTTAAGGCAGGTTGATGGAGCTGAGCAGCCACATGCCCTTGTGCACTTTCTGGTGGAACAAAGGATGATGCTGGGAAGACACGTGCCCCGTGTCTTAAGCACATGCTGCTTAAAAGCGCGTGCTTTTTAGGATGTTCTTTGTAGGTTGCCCATTGCTCCTGCTAGATGGTTTGGAAAGACTGGTTTCAAGATTTCAAGCAGGAAAGGGCAGGCTGGTGTGCTGTGTGCCACGGCAGGGACGCCACTGGGTGCTGTCACCAGGGGAAAAGCAGCAGCACGTCTTGCCCTGTGAAGGTCACACCTTGGCCAGGCACACGTGCCGCGGCCGTGCTGCCCCTGAGACCAAAGAAGGCTCTGCCAGGAGATGCAGGGATGAGAGGACACGGTGACAGCACTCACTGCCACAGCCTGAGTGGCTTGAGTCATTTATTGAGTTCATTTGTTGAGGTGGAGAATAAGGAAGGCAGAGAATAAAGCCCTGCCCTCACTACATCTGTGAGAAAAGTAGCCCCTAATATCTGTGGAGCCAGAACCGGGCCCCGCACGCCGCGGCTGGCGAGGGAGAGGGGCAGGTTGAGTGCCGGCAATGAGAGATGGGGAGAGCTGCCGTCCCCGCAGGACAGTTAAGCCTTAAACTTTGGAGGTCTTTACCAGGAGAGGTTTTTATTACCAAAGCATGTGTATGCTCCAAAGAGGGAGTTTAAGACTGTTAACTGATTCCTACTAGAAATGTGCTGCTCCCCACCCCCTGGTCTGCGGGCCAAGCGCCTGCCTCCCTACCCCGTTGTGGGAGCTGAATAGCTCTGTAAATAACAGACCTGCTTTTCTTTTTCTGCTAAGAGTCCGTGTGAAAAAAACCACAAATACTATGCGGCTTGAGAATATCAGCACTGCTGCTTTTATACGCACCAACCCCAAATGGCACAGAACAGAAAATAACAGCTTTGCCGTAACCAGATCACTTAAATCTGCCCAAACTCTGCTGAAACAACTGTTTTCCGTAACGCTACAGGATTTAGTGCCAGACGGAGGTAACCTCGTCTCAGGCTGTCTCCACCGTCCTCTGCTCCCACTCCCTCGTGGTGATGGACGTGGTACACCGGGCAGCACGACAGCCAGCGAATGCTCAGTGTAACACGAGGGGTTGCAGAGTTTTCAGCGTACGATAACCTTATAGGCTTTGGTGAAAATGGTCCTGGCTGGCCTCCCCACTTTCTGAGGCCAGGAGCCAGCAAAAATGGGGAAAATCCATGGGCTTTAGGGATTATTTCTGCTTTCAACAGCAGAGGCTTTGCTGCAACGGTCATGGACATATGTGCAATCTCAGTTGTTTCTGTGCATCCAAGGAGCCTTGGAGGCTGGGTAATTTAATTGCTTTTCTGAATCATCTCTTATCAAGGCACTGTGGAAATGCTAACAGCACTTCTAGAAAATTCTGTAAAACCTTGAATATTTTCCCTTCTTCTGAAACAGCTCTGGTAAAGTATACCTTTTCATTCCTCAGCCTGACTGAATTTCAATCAGTTCAGTCTTAATAGGATGCAAATTACAATAATTAGCATTAATGAAAAATTGAAACAAAACACTAGGAAGTTTCTGTGAAAAAAAAAGCGTAAGGTCAAAAGCAAGGACAAAGGGAAGGTAAGGCGCAGAGGTCCTGAATTACTTGTCCAATATACACGGCGTTCAAGCCCATGCTCAGCTCTCAGCATTCATTTCAATTAAAACACGCCTGGCTGTCTCTCTAAAGCAGCACTGCAGGGATTGTCAGGGACTGAAGTTGCAGAAAGGACCTAGTTTTGAAAAACATATTGAGCATTAGCAAAAAATCTAACTATGCACACGGTACTTAACAGGCTTAAAGCCATCACGAGCTGCCTGCCCAAAAAATTCCTCACTCTGGAAGTAATATTACGCAAATAAAGGTCTTCCAGGAATGCCAGGGAAAGCTTTATTGCAGAAAAGAACGTGATATTTCTCCAGCTTCTATAGATGCTATGGATGATGAAAGGTCTTAGTTTTTCTCTGCATCCCAAATTAGCTGCTCTGGAAAAAGCAGGCCGACTGTCTTCCAAGACAGTCCCCAAACCCATAATGCCGGTAACAGCTTGAGTTCCTCTCACCGTGCCACCACCTTTAACAGTTCGTGACAGAGAATACTTCATCTTTTTTTTTTTTTTTTTCCCCAGTACATTAGCCCTCCGTTTCAAAGTTGCAATGCTTTAAGGTCAGCCACAGTTTATCCACTATGTAAATATTAACGGGCCGCTTCTGTATGCATTAGGCTCTCCATCTGGGAAAGCGTTTGTGGTGCTTGGAGGTAACTGTCGCTCCTGACTCTGCTGCTGATCTTGGACCAACTGCACCAGAGCCGAGCAGCAGCTGCCAACACCATCAAGACGCAGGGAAGGAGAGCCAGTTCCAGGCTGCATTCTTTTATTACTACATGGAAAGCAAACCTGCAGAAATGGTTCTCTCTATTGGCAATGTAGAAAATTAACAAAGCCAACCCAGAAAAGAAAAAAAAAATCCACTCTGTACCACCCCACAGAGCTGCCAAACCCTATAAATGCAAATTAATTGACAAAGAAGATAAGATAAGCAGAGGCTGGCTGCGCAGAAATCCCAACAACCCAGTTCTCTGCATAGATAAGACGTAAGCATCAACATGATCCGGCAGAGAGCTGAAGCTGAGACTTGAGCGTTTTATTTAAGTAGCATCACAGCAATCTGCCCTTCGGAGCGCACAGGAATCCTGAGCCTGCGCTCTCCCACAGAACAGAGCGCTGAATAAAAGAAAAATAAAAAACCTCCACGGATTTATACCGTTATAGTGACTGTTG
This sequence comes from Rynchops niger, assembly GCA_013400035.1. Lineage (NCBI taxonomy): Eukaryota > Metazoa > Chordata > Aves > Charadriiformes > Laridae > Rynchops > Rynchops niger. The sequence goes on from VXBH01009656.1 coordinate 350,105, forward strand.
GCAAGATTCAGTTCTCTGCTCTGCGAATGCCAAGCAGTTTATACACCTGGGTTAATCAGCCAGATCAACCGAGTTTATGGTCACTTTTGCTTAAAAGGGGAAACCAAAGCAACTGGGATATAGTAGAGTATACTTTTTTAGCTACGTCAGTAAGCAGAGTGCACTGATCTTTGTGAACATGTATTTCAAGGTTTTAAAAGAAACTGTACCAGTGAATAAAACCAAACAAATAATTTAAAGAACATAGTTACATTTTTCAACACATTTCTGCCTGTCCCTCACACCCCAATATAAGCACATACCGGCTACTCACTCACACCTCCCAGAGCCTTCCACCTACTGAAAAAGACGCTTTTTGCCTGGCTGAAACATGACAGAGGTGACAGAGGACAAAATCCTATTGCAGGAGTACCTGAGTTGTTAGGTAGCTGGATTTGAGCGTACAAGTGCCTTGTGCTTAAAATATTACAGAAGGACTAAAACCTGCCAAAACTGCTTCAAGTCCAGGACAGCTCAGTTTATTTATAAACTGAAAGAGCAATTTGGGTTGGAAGGGACCCTTGGAGGTTTGTCCTCCGAGCAGGGCCATCAGAGACCCTGCCAGAGACACCCAGGATTTGGTTTGCAGTCTCATGCCAGTGGCCACATCTTTAAGCTCAAAGGTGTTATTAAGGAGCCTTTTGCAAACTTCCACTTGCCACTCACCTGCAGATATCATTTTCAGGCTCCTCCAGTCCAAACTGATTATCAAAAGCCAGCTGGATCCTGGTGCTCTCCGGGGAGTGGAGCCGCCACGTCAGCAGGAGGTTCCTGGGGTAACTGCTGGGGAAGCGAGGACTGTGGATGCAGCCGTTCCCTGCCACGCTGATGGTCTCTTCTTTTCGGTACAAGTCTGTGAGGTGATTGCTCTCTGTTAGTAGTCACAACTTGTAGAAATTAGTATGTTGTTCCAGTTACAGGAAGGCAAAAAACACAACAGTTTACAACACAGCACAATTTATTTGCATTTAAAGTCTATAAAAAGTTGGGTCTGGGAGCAGTTATTATTAAATAGGAAGTACAGTGTATTTTTCTCTTAATTCAACCCCCTATAAACAATTAGAACAACAGTACTTAACTATATAGATGTTATTTTATGATAAATATATCATTACTTTTACATTGATATGTAAACTTCCATTCTTACCATTTTGGTTTTAAAACAGATATTAAACTTTAATAAAAGCTGCAAGCTTGAGACCAATGAAGTGAGACAGAGCAAAGTAAAAAGGGAAAAATCCCTGCTTCCCAAATTTGGTGCTCTGGGGAGGGATGCCCTCCAAACAAAAGCAGCAACAAAAGGCTGCAGGAAAGTGCGTACAAGTTAGTCTAAGTTTGTTTATTGTGCTTAAGTATTTCCTCCCAGAAGCATGTGTTAGGTCACATTTTGATTTTATTTATATGGTGTGAATCATTTGCTGTCAATGGATCATTAACACAAATAACTACTCCACGTTTACACTGATGCAATGGAAGTCTGAAACTGCCCCACCAACCGTCTTATTGAGTAACTTCAAGACAAATAGCCAAGTCTTTACTTAATTCCAATTCCACAACTTCTGCCTGTGCAAATACTTAATTGTTCCTAAAGTTTACTTATACTAAGGTAAAGCCGCAGCTACTGTAAATCCCTGGCTCCAAGGATAACAGGAACTGTGGCAAGACCCAGCTCTCTAAAAGTCAAAATGTCTTCTCAGTTGCATCATGCACTTGCATTGTCCAGCTGTTATGGATGCTGGAATTAGCCTCCCAGCCTCACAGAACTGCAAACGACTATTCTTCTTGTGCATTGACAACGTTAGTGTGACGAAATTTCAAGGATCAGAAGGCTCCAAGGCAACACGAAGATCACACCAGGGTTCAGTTCCCAGTTAAGGCACTCAGATCTGAGCCTCCACCCGTGAGACAGCTCTCTGGGCTCAGTCCAGTTACTCACAGAAAGATGTCTAACACCATTTATGGCACAGTACATTTTCCTGCCTGGCCTCCATGAGGACAGGGAGGTCCAGCAGCACATCTGCCCCCAGCAGAAGTCCCATGGAAGCTCTGCTGTCTCACAGAGTCACCTGCGTGTGGGCAAGCTGAGACCCTTCTCACTATGGCTGGTGTGAGTTACACCTGGACAGGTCTTGACTCAGTTACCCAACTGCATTGACCAAATTTCTACTTACTAATGGGAGCTCAGACCCTAGCTTTTACGTAAATGCCTAGACTCCACTGTCCTGATCTTAAATTGAACATCACCCACAGTACTCTGATGAAGGTCAGGTCAACCTCCAGTTCCACTACAAGCAGCACAAATATAAAGCCAGAGCCTTCTCCTGAATTTGGCTACTGAGGAAGAGCAAATGGGGGAAAATTTCTCCTACCGAGCCACTCTATGGAAGTCCAGAACCACGACACAGTAGTACATGGGAAATACAAGACCAAAGTAAGCAACAAGCCACAGCCATCTGTCACATGCAGTAATCAAAGTTCTCTCTTAAAATAAAATCTAATGTTTGACTGAAGCTTTCAAAGCTTTTCAAAGAAAATAAATATATTTGTTTCATAAATGCTGATGGAAAACAGGAACCCAGAAAAAAGGCACAAGCTTAATGGTAAGTACCTTTATTTTTCAGGTTGCTTTTCACTAGTTCCTGGCTATAAATACCTCCTTGTACATAGCCGTAAGCAAAGCATGGTTGTGTGTCAACAGTTCATTGTACCATTCTGACAGGGTAAATATTCTAGCTTCCCAGCAACCTGAAACTTAGAAGTTAAAAGTCTGGGTTTCCTATAAAAACTATCTCCAAAGATCTATTTGTGACATATTTGTAAGATGCTTTCATTTAAGATGAAATGTTCTCACACCCTGAGACACCCTTTCCGGGGAAATACAGCCCTGACTCCATAGCTCACAAACTGCAGAACTAATCATCTGTTCTGTTTTGACCAAACAATGTGCATTGGAAAAACGACAATTTGGTAAAAATAAAGATCACAGACCCATCAGTTTTGTTGCAATTTTCATCAGGAACATCTACACTCCAGTTTGCTTTCTATTTTATTTTATTTTTTATTTCTTATTTTTTATTTTTCTAAAAAGATAAAGACACCTCTGTCGTC